>CM043111.1:70637105-70672105 GCA_023701765.1 Hylyphantes graminicola | reverse complement strand
AATCGCACATGAGTTTCAAGGATCGTGGCAATTCAGTCTCGTGCACGTAGACCAGGGTGCCACCAGCGTCCCGCGTACACAGGTACGGTGTATCGTCCATGATCTTACACACATTCCAAGGGATGAGAGAATAACCGCTTCGGTTTCTCGCAAAGTACGGTTCGCCGTCTCCCGTTTTCAGCACGTACGGTTTGCCCTCGTGCAGCAAGTAGAATTCGTTGCCTTTAGCGTCCATGGGGTAGCGTTGGGTCCCATTGCTGTATCGTGCCAACTTGCCTGGAATCATGCGTGTCTGACCACCCACGTGAGGATACATTTCGTTCCCCTCGGCATCCCGCGCATAATACTCGTCGTTGTTCTCGTCTCTGGCAAACAATTCCGAGATGCGCTTCGCGTACACCTCATTGCCAAAACGATCGCGAGCGTACACTTGGCGTCCCATCGCGTCCACCACGAATGGAGTCGATTTTCTATAGTACTCGCTACCGTCTCTACGGAGGGGATACCGATTTCGAGGCATGGCCGTCTCCGAGTACACGTTCCAACTCTTGTCTCTCGACGACTGCGACGTTTGCATGTCTCCCCCGGAACTCATCCAGCTCCTGCAAGCTTGGCGCAAGCATCACAGTACTGGCACGACATGCACAAAGTGTGGTCGAACCCTCGCGTTTCCGAACACGCCCTACACCACCTGCTGTCAGCAATTTTACTATCAAAACATTCGACTCTACCCGGTCAAGTCGATAGCGATTCCCACACCGGGCTACACGTTCGGGTTGCCCATCCTAAAGCGTTTCATGCGCCAGAGTCACATCACGACCAATCAGGATTTCCTGATTCTGCCCGACCCCATCTACTGGCAGGTGGTGACGACGCTCACGTATGAAAAAGTCATGAAATTTGTGCAAGGAAAACCCATCACGAACAAAACCAAAGCGATTCAGCCTCCGAGTCGAGTGGACAAGTTTTACAAAGAGATTTTAGAAGCGCCCCTCAATTACGGGAGTCTTCACCGGAGATCGTGTGGCAAAAATACGTTGATGCGTCAGGTGGCATTCGGCAAGCGATGCACGTATTCGATGCGCGGGATGATTGTGCCGGACGCGAGTCTACGACCCAACCAGATACGGTTGCCGGCCAAAACGATTCGCCAGTTTAACCTACAGAATCAATGGGTCATTTTGAATCGCATGCCGTCCCTGCAACCGGGAAATTTCATCGCGCTCCACGTGTCGCTCCCTGGCTGGGAATACGACTGCTTTGGCATTCCTCTCGAGGTCGTCCAGTCGATGAATGCCGATTTCGACGGCGACGAATGCAATCTGTACCTCGTGCCCAACGCCATGGCTCAAGCCGAATGCGCCACCCTCTTGAATCCCGAAAGTCACATGGGATGTTTCGTGATGCAGGGACCCAAACTGGCTCCCACGCAAGACATGCTGGTGGCCTATTACTTGCGCTATACGGACATTGATTTCTTACCGTATAAGCATATCGAGCTAAAGATTACGTTTCGTGTCATCTACCATCTTTACGGGTCTCGGGTGACGTTCCAATGCTTCGAACGAATGCGCACATTTTATCTCGACACGTTTCACTGCGTGAGCTTCGCGTTGACGTTTCACGAAATGGACACGTTGTACGCGTTGGGCAGACACGTGCCGTTCGTCGTCTTTGAAGCTCGATTAACAAACGAATGTCTGACCGTGCAGGTCAAGTCGGGCGCCAAGGGAGGCTCCGAACACTTGTACCAAATGTTTGGACAAGTAGGCTATCAGAACGGCTATTGGGTGCAACACTGCTTTTACGAGGGCCTGGATGCCGTCGAGGCCATGTACCACGCTCAAGCGTCGATGGATGCGTTGAGTGAAACGCGAAAAATATGGCAACCCGGTTACAGTTATTCCAAGGTGGTGTACAATTTGCAAGGGGTGGTCGTCGATTACGAGGGTCGTCTGGTGGACGGAGAGATTGTGTGGGAGGAGGACGTGTTGCTAGTGATGCATTTCAGAGATGCCATGGCTTCCGAATCATTTCAGCAATTGCTTCACGAGATGGGTTTCATCATTCAATGAATCCCATCTGAGCTGTTGGGGCGCGCCGTCCAATCAAGATGGCTCTGGAAACACTGGTCGACACAATTCTGAAAGCGCGCCACGACCCACACAACGTGTTGGTGGGTCAGCTTTTGCAACAGTTGAAGCGTAACATTTCGCAGGACGTCGTGCAGGCGTTTGAGCGAGGACGCCCTCTCGTGGACCGCTATCCGGACGAGTATCGAGACAGCCCGAGTTTTTTGTCCTTTCTGTTTCGAGTGTGTGACTGTCCCGTGCATCTGGGTCCGCCTCCGGCAACTCTATGCGACGCCGCCGAATCGATGCAACTCAAAGAGACCATTCGCGAAAAGCAGCAACAAATTGACCATCTGAGAGAATTAAATGCGAAATTCTTGCAAGAGAACATCCAGTTAAAAGATCGACTGAGCACTGCAGAGGATACGAATCTTTCAACTGGATGGAACTTGAAAAGATTGAACGCGCCGCCACCTCCTCCAGAGTCCGTTTCGATTCAGTCTGATATTCCATCAGTCCCCGCATCCCAAGATTCCCTCCACGTTTCGGATGTTTTACAATCTACTCTGGATTCCGTGGATAGCACTCTGAAATCCATAATGACCCAAATCCAAAAGACCCAGTACGACACATGTTTAAAAGAGACCAAAGTCAAAGTGTCGGACGGTGCGAATCAGCTCCTGAATGAATTCCAAGCAAAGGTTCAGCAACACTTGAATGAGAGTCATACCCTTGCGGGTCAAATAAATTCACTGGAATGTGATTCGGAGGAAATGCTCGCTTTGCCGAGCAGTGAGACGTGTTCAGCCACCTCCGACCAGATAGATGTGTCACAAATGGCCCAAGACTCGAAAGACCTCGTCCTTCGTATGATGAAGGTCACGGCGGATTACGCGGCTCGTTTCACTACCCATCATATGCAGGACACATGGACTAGCTTTTCGTCCGACCTATCAAAAATGTTAACAGAGAAACACGAAGCGCTGTTTCAATTGTTAGGGAAATTATCTGATATCCAGTCCAACGAGACGGAACACCTCCGAGAGATGCCGCAACAAACTACATTAAGAGAGTTTTTCGCAGAATTTTATAACAAAACGGATACATCTGAAAACATGGAAGCGTATTTGATGGAACGAATACCTACGGTGGAGCATACCTTGCAACTCGTTGAGAAGCAAATCTCTGAACTCAGTGCAAAGTATTTGATCCCCAATATCACTGTGACCCAATTTGAGATGGGTATGACTGAATACATCAATGAATTGCAAAATCGATTGTGGAAGTTTCACCAAAAAATGAATGACATGGAAAAGTATTTTGCGACCATTCTACAAGATATGAAGAAGAACAATGAGATCCAACAACAATATTTGGTTCAAGAATTTATCGATCGTTTATCGGAAGCGAACCAATGTAATATCCAGTGTCAACCGAATCAGTCGACTTCCAGAGACGATGCGGATAATCAGGCAGTATCCAACACGGTGGTTACCACCTATCCTGGCTTAAAGGAACTAGAGAAGGAACAACTCGAGCGAATAAATGCGAAACATCTCACAACTAGTCAGAGACTGGAGAAGGAAGTGGAGAGCGTAAAATTAAATCTTGTAAAGGAGAGGGAAGAATTTGAGAGAATGACAAAGGCAAATGAGGAAACCATCCGGAAGCTGGAAAAGGAAGTGGAGCATTTAACATCAGAAAATGAATGCAAAGAAAAAATGCAAGCCATTCGACATCTCACTAAACAAAACGTAGCTTCCAGTTCCGTAAGACGCACGGCCAAATTCAACGTGAATCGGTACAATATTCCCAGAGAAGCACAGAGCTCTGTCATTCGAGCTAAACAATTGAAATTTTTTTATACTTTGAGAAGAGTGAGTAACGAATTAATGAGAACCAAAAATGAATTTATGAAAACTATAAATGAGTTGCAGAAAATGAAAACCCAATGTGAAGACAACCAAACTAAATTAGAAAAGACTCAAACTGAATTGGAAGAAACTAAATCTGAATTGGAAGAGACTAAAAAACTGTTATGCTCCAAGAAGCGTCCGAAAGGTAACGTCTCGGATGAAATGGAGTTTGACACCTCTAAAAAAGTCCGATCAGTAGTGGACTCGACAATCTTGGCTTTTTTTAATTTTTTATTTGTCAAATATTTCGTATTAAAGTATCGAGTCAAAGTGAATTTACCTGATAGTGAAAGAGACATCCTGCGCCATAAGCTCGAGATTTTAAATGATATTCAAACCAGAATGAAAATGAACGAACTAAACCGAACATTAATGCTTTATGTCGAGTTAGATATTATAGGACAGACTCAAGATACAAATGCACTGACCCGAAAAATTGCGGAATACAGTTGTCATCCAACAAACATAGAAACGGTTCTGGACGACTGCATGGCATGTACAGCTGCGCAGATTCAGAAGATGCTCAAAGACAGCACAACAGGTGATTCGTGCTAAGTTTGTCACGGTCACAGTCACCTGAAAAAAAAAAAAAAAAAAAAAAAAAATTTTTTTTTTTTTTTTTTTTTTTTTTTTCAATTATTGTACGAGAGGGAGGAGAGAGCATTGTGTACTTCAGCAGTCATGGCTTTGGAACAGGATCCACTTGTCGAACAACAACTTAAAGATGTCGAGTGCCTGGAAAATCAAACACAGCTACTTCAAAAACAAATGGCTGATGCAATGGCTTGCGTAACGAGTGCAATAGAAACTTTAATTCAGAATGACTTTGACACTATTGAACAGGTGAAGGATGTGGTTGAAGAAGCACTAATGCACTTGGAATTGGCGCAGTACATTCTTGATAATGAAAACTGAAAAAAAAAACTTTACCGCAGCAGCAGTTACTTTTTGAAGCAATGGTGTTTTTTCAGATCAATGGATGAAGGGTTTAAACTCACAGCCTGTCATTTGTATTAGTCACAATTGTAACTGAAAAAAAAAAAAAAAAAAAAAAAAAATTTTTTTTTTTTTTTTTTTTTTTTTTTTTCTTCCTATATCTGATAGGGTTGCCATTACAGAAGTTACATCCAAGAATGGCAGCGAGTAGCGCGCCCTCCGTTTTGATAGAACATGTACAGCCGCTCCCCGTTGTCCCAACCGCTCGAAATACGCTCACCCTTTCGTGGGTGCCCGACACTCCTCCCGCCTCCCCCCCTCGGTCCCCCTCATTGTTGGATAGAGTGCCCCCCGAGACGATAGTGCTAGAAGAGGAGTCGGGACTCCCACTAGCCACCCAGACGGAAAATGAGAAACGACGCGCTCCACTCACCGTCATTCCCTTTGAGCGTTTATCGGAGAGCGTTCACATCATGCAACGCGTCATTCAGGTCAGCGGTAATAATTACAATAATTGCTATTTTCTCGCGTTGACATTTCGAAATCCCATTTTGGTTCCCAATCCGCTCGTCTCGACACCGATTCGTCTCACCCATGGCACGTGTATCGTTGTCCAGACTCCATCTCAACTCAACATCCAGGACGCGTCAAACGAATCGGTGGTCATTTCCCTACCCCCGTCGGCTTTCCAAATTACAAATTTGGAAATTTATATCCTTTCGCAATTGTTTCACATTCAGCGTCACTACGTGCAAGCTCAGTACGGCAACATCTTGTACGTAGTGACCCCCAACAATCCTTTCAAAAAAATTTGGAAAAAAGTTAGAAAAGACATTAATTTCAAGACACTCTGTCACCTGTTTGACGTTTACCTGGGAAAATCACGCTTCACTCTGCACGAAACCGCCGCCATGCGCCTCTACAAACGTAATTCGCAAAAGGATATATTTAAATCTAAAAATTGGTACACTTTGGCTCAGACCATGGTCAAAACTAAAACGCAACAGCTCTTTCATCAAGACGCCACGAGCGATTTTGGAAAAAATCTCTTTCACATTTGGAAGCGAACCCAGTCGTGGACCGTGGCGACCAATCACCCCCCGAAAGATTTCTACACGTGCCAACTGATGTTGAGCGACACGGAACCCGTCGGCATTGCCTGCGCCATCGACAACGAGCACCTCAAGTACGTGTCGGTCATGATCATTTCTTTCACGACCAATTGGTTCAAGGACACCAACAACGTGACGTGCTGCTTTCAGCACACGGCGCCGCAACCCGCCGAGTGCCGTTACTGGATGCCGCTCTTTAAGGATGCCGAAACGTGGCAGCGGTACGGCCTCCCTTGGTACCTAGAATATTTGGACACGCGTACACGTTTCTTGACCAAAGCGCTCGACTGGTTGTTTATCCAAACGGCCGAGCCCTACGTGCACATGCGTCGCGATTTGATCCAAGTATACCAGATTATGACGGGAACCCTCCAATCAAGATGGTCCTGAAAACGCTAGTCGACACGATTTTGAAAGCGCAACGCCATCCGAACGACCCACACCTAGTCCAATTTCTCCAGACGCTGAAACGCGACATTTCTCGCGACGTTGTCGAGGCGTTCACGCGCAGTCAACCCCTCGTCACTCGGTATCCGAACGAGTACCGCGACAGCCCGAGTTTTTTATCCTTTCTCTTTCGACTGTGCGAGTGCACACTTCCCCGGCCATCGGTCTCGCCGCCGATCGCACCACGAGCGACAGACGAAACAATGTCCGCGCTCCGGGAAGAGAGGGACGCTCTCCAATGCACATTGGACACCCTACAAAACAAATACGACGCATTGAAAAAGGCAAACGACGCATTGAAAATGGCAAATGACACCCTACAAACGGCAAATGACGCATTGAGAGAAGAGTTGAGGGATGCTCAAGTGAGGCCACTTTCAAAAGCCTCGAGCGACCCTTCCCAAATGGAACACAAATTGGAAAAGCTAAAAACAGAAATCTGTAGCAAAGTGGCAGAACTCTTGAAAAGTCCCCGTGAGACAGAATCGGTCGATCCCTTGATGGAAGTGGTACCCGTACAAACGAACCTCTTGCAAAGAATGGAGGCTCTCACGCAGGAATTGGCGAATACAAAAAATCTGAGGATGCTGGACGATGACTGGTTCCAAAGATTTCAAAGCCACTATTTGCAACGCGTGAGTGAGCTTATGGAAAGTACACTTTTTCCGCAGATCGAGACGCAAGTCAAATCTGTATTGAATCAAGCACCTGCCCTCCAGGCACCTCCACACTATCCGGCCATCGAATATAGCACTCTTCAGGAGACATTGTCCAAGGACATCCAAACACTAATCCCACTCGGTCATATGAGAGACCTGATCGAGAAACCTTCGAAAGCCATACAACAAACGCTAGACGAATTTCAGAGAGCCTTAACGACAACAAATCTGGAAGTGAAGCAAAAGATAGCGACGACTTTGGAAAGTTTCAAAAGTTCCGAAACGACCACTGCTGAGGCTCTCGAAAACATGAGGCGCTTTCACGAAACATTTCAACAAGCCATCGAACAAAGTAAGCAAAGATGCCTGACGTGGCAAACCCACATCCATGAAATTATTTCCGAAACTGAAGCGAAACAACTGGCCATCGAGAGTAGCCAGCAAAAATTGGCGTTGACAGCTCCCGATGCGTTGTACATGCTTACCGACAAAATTCCCGAGAATGTGATGAAAAATATCGAAGGATCCGAAAAGGCAATAAACGATGCTTGTCAAAAACTTGCTAAACTGGCTCAGGATATGGAGGCGCAGTTTGAAAAGAATGAACATTTTAAAACCTTGTCAAAAAATTTTCAAGACTTATTGGTGAAACATGACGAAAAAATATTCAAGCTTTTACCCCAATTAAAAGATGTTATTGCAGAAACTTACGATGAGATTGACAGAGGAGGGACGGAAAACTATCTGACAGACATTTTGAACACATTTCAATTCGAAGACCTATTTCTTCCTTTGAAAAGGACCGTAGCGGACTTGCGCCGTAAATTAGAAACATACGAGACTACCATGGAAGTGGAGGAAGTAGACGATATACTGTCCCAAACGCGAGAAAAGTTTCGCGCCAATACTGCCACAGTCATCACTAAAATGTTTGATATTGTCAGGCAACGTGTACCCTTTGAATATTTTCGTCAAGAGATTGCAAGGATGGAGGAAGACCGATTTCCTCTATACACATTTTTAAAAGTACACTATCCCGGAGAAGTGTCTGCGACGTGGGCAACGGAGGTCATGCATCAATTGATTCAGGAAAAGCAACAATTGCAAAATATTCGAGACACAATAACGTATATTGGTCAAAAAATTAACGTACCTGGTTTAAATATGGGTAACTTTAGTGCTGAAATTTTGCAATTCTTGCTTGACAAAGGAAATCGTATATCTCATCTGGAACAACTGTTAATCGAGAGAAACGCATCGTACGGACTCATTCTGCGCAATATGGAATCACGCATGGATGACACAATGAGAAGCATGTTTGCAACCTATATAACTCAGTACCAACAATTACAGAATGACTTGACAGAAAAAATACAATATTCGGCACCTTTAGCTCTTACGGAAATGGAAAACACTCCATCGGAGCAGGACGTTTCTGAGCAACGAGAGACGATTCAACAGTTGGAGAATAAATGTCGAAAGTTTGAAAATGAGATTCAACTTTTGAAAACTTCGGAAGAGGCATTTTTGAATCGTGTCAACGAGTTGAAGGGACAATTGAATTGGACGGAAACAGAGTTGAACGAAAAGACGGCTCGTGTCACAGAGTTGAAAGGACAATGGATTGGGGTACAGACAGAGTTGAATGAAAAGACGTCTCGTATCATGGAGTTGGACCAACAATTGATTTTGGTACAGACAGAGTTGAATGAAAAGACGTCTCGTATCAAGGAGTTGGACCAACAATTGACTTTGGTACAGACAGAGTTGAATGAAAAGAATACTCAGGTCGCAGAGTTGAACGAGAGAGTGACATCATTACAGTCATCCAAAGAGATTGACGAAAATGCGCCAGAAGCGTGTCTCACGATGCCGGTTGAAAAAGAGACGTCGGGGTCATTGCAAAAAAAGATTGAGTCTACACCAAAAGTACGTCCGACTACCACATCGGTAAAAATAAAGAAAATAGCATCTGGGGAATCTCCAAAAATAAAAAGCCGAGAAAGACCGAACAAGGATAACCTATTAAAGATAAGAACAATCTCACATGGGATTCAAAAGGGAAAGACAAAAACACCCCGAAATGAAAAAGATTCCAAATCGGATACGAAGACTAAATCATTGCAACCTACTCGGGCAACTACAAAAGAAGCATTAGAAGTACCGATCGTAATAGATGAAACGACAAAGAAAAAACGCACACGCTCGGAAAATGATGATGATGAAGAAGAAGAAGGAGTAGAAGAAAAAAACAAACAGGAAATGTATCCTAAAAAATCAAAACCAGAAGAACTGGAATTAACTACAATGCTAAGTTTTTTTAAATATTTGTATTTGAAATATTTTATTCTGAAATATAATAAAAATTATCAGTTTCATAGTACTGCCGACGAACAACAGATGGCATCTACGAAAATTCAAATGATAAAAGAATTTAACACTAAAGGAATGAGACAAAATAATGTTACTAAATTACTCATAGATTATGTCGAAAAAGACGTGACAGGACTCTTTTTTAAAAATAAAGAAGAGTATGCAACCAAACTGATCGATGAAGCACGATCGCATGAACAAACCACAAGGGAACTTATGGAGACGTGCTTAAACAATACGGTTAAACGCATCAGGAAGGAATGCAATCAAAATGAATAAAAAAAAAAAAAAAAAAAAAAAATTCTCGTACTGTTGTAATTTTTTTTTTTTTTTTTTTTTTTTTTTTCAATGGTCACTAGACGTTGAACCCTGACAACTGCTTCTCTTGAATCATGAACTGTTTCCATTCGGGTGGTTCTACTCTATGGTATAACGTGTTCCACGTGAGTTTGGCATAGGCTTTGTACCATCGATGATTCCAACAGCACGTGAGGATTACAAACCAGATGAGGACGACAATCATTTCTTGAGTTTCAATTTCTCAGTACCTTTTCAAAACTCACTCTTTTTTTTTTCCACCCTCCCCTTTCCCCCTATAGCATGAATCCTTCTCTGATAATAAAGACTCATGAGTACCCAGGCATCCCCGTCTCGTGAAGAACTCTTGGAAGGAGTGCTCGCAGAAGATCAAAACGATCATTCACAATTTCCGTTGGAGGCTTCTGAACGGCAGATTGCCACCACATTCCTGGTTCTGGCTACGGTGCCTTCGATAGTCCTTCCGGCTCTGGGTAAAATTTTCAATAAAACGACCCAGTTCACCCTGCTGCTTTCGACTGCTTTTCTAGTCGCTCTTTATTTCGTCATTCAATATAAATTCTACTGGATTCTCCATTTGATGAACAAGCTGCAGACACTCTATCCTTATGCATGAATATGAATTCCGGTTGGTGGTGCAACACCATCAACCCTTTCAGTTGCACCATTTCCACGATCGAGGAATGATTGAAACGCAAACCGTGTTGTATGCCCCCCCTCACGTGCGCTACCGCCACCGGTGCCTAGAGACCAAGACTGTCCTGAGCACGCAAATTGCCTACTATAAAACGTTTTGGTTCAAGTGGGTCCATTCGCTGGAAACGCCATTTTCGAAATGGACGTCCATTCAACACGCCAAATTTTTAGAAGGTATTCAAACCCGATCCCACTATTTTGAGAAACAGACACGGCAGCAGGTACAAGTCGATAATCGCGCTCTCCTCTACACCTTCCGGCACGTGGACGGTTCCTACCGTCTCGTCTTCGAATGGGAGTATGGATCTTGGCCCAAGCCATTGGATCGCGTCCCCCTCAACGAGTTGCTGGTTCACGAGGTGAGTCGATATTGGAACATTTTCAAAAAGTTTAAACCCTATTCGGCACCGCCCTACACCATACAGGAGAGTGTCATTCGCAAACCGGTCACGTATCGCGCGGCCAGCGACCACTGTCTCATGGCTCACAAATGGGACGGCATTTTCGGTATCGTCTACAGCTATGCCGATCATGTCAAGGAAAAGTGGGAGGACGGGGTCCAACGGCGGCGCCAAGGCGTCACGTTGGGAGACGGTCTAGTGTTTGCGGCCGAAAAAACAGAAAGCGGGATCGTGTTGCTGGACGTGTACGCGGTGTACGGGTTTCCCACGGCCAGCGAATGTCGACAGAGCATCCTGCTGGAATTTTTACCTCAGCTCGAGTTGCCGGACGGATTTCACGCGCAAAACTATCAATGGACGCTGGACGCGGAGTCCCCCAGTCAGTGTGACGGTATCATTCGACACGATCTCAGCAGCGACACCATATCGAAAATCAAAACGAGGCATTCCCTGGACGTGGTGTACATGGATGGCTTCTTTTGGCTACCGTCTGAAACCGGAGAGCAGCGACGTTTCCGCAGCCTGGAAAAAAATCTAGAAAATGGCCACGTGTACGAAGTGTGTATCGAAACCGGCCGAGTGATTCGAGAACGACCGGATCGTCTGACGGGCAACACGTGGCAACAAATTGACGCCATCTTCAAGGAGGGCAGAGAATGGAAAGGTCCGACCATGGAAGACGTGATCACCATCCCCCACCACAGACCCAAATCGAAATGGATAAAGAGAACATCCAGCAGCAGGAGACCCATTCAAAAGACAAAATGAGTGACGAAAAAAAAAAAAAAAAAAAAAAAAAAAAAAAAAAAAATTTTTTTTTTTTTTTTTTTTTCTTCTCAAATGCAGTGTAGCGACAGCCTATCTTACAAATGTGATGGTTCTCGTAGAGGTACTTGCCGCCAGCTACGATTCCAGTATAGCATATTCGATTTTGGAGTGGTGGTCTACTACCCATCCACAGCATTGTGGTATCACCTGCAGGTCGAGTGGAAATAGGATATGCTGACGGTCGAGTGTTGGCGGTAAATATTAGTCCACATATTCTAGAAAAGATCATTCAGGACACGACCACCAACATCAAAAATGGAAACCTGAATGTGAGTTTTCTCTATGATTACAAGACATTGAACAATATATTGGACTTGAAATTACTGCAAAATATTCTACAAACTGACATCATGGGAGGACTGATATCGAACGGAACCAATTCATCTGCAGAAGCTGTCACCGAAGCAGCGGCTGATATCGACTTGAAATTACTGCAAGATATTCTACAACCTGACATGATGGAAGGACTGATTTCAAACGGAACCAGTTCATCTGCAGAAGCTGTCACCGAAGGATCAGCTGATTTCGGAAGAACCGTGTCTTACTTTGAATTGGATGAATATATAACTCTATTGGTTGACCAAAATGTAACAAACTCTGTTATTGAAAATAACACAACCATTACTACGGAAGAAAATTTAAGCATTCTGGACCAAGTATGTATCGGTGTACTAATCAGTATTTTCGTAGGAATTTTGCTCACAATCCTCATGACCAAGGTACTGTCACGAAGACGATGGTCGGGCAACTACCAACCTACAGTGGACGCGAGACAACGAAAATTGTCAGGAGCTGGAGATAGATACACCACCACAGACGCAGAAAGTGCCACAGAACTACATGACCTGATTGTCCCTGGAACTTCAACCTCTAACTGAATCTAAAAGTTGTAACTGAAAAAAAAAAAAAAAAAAAAAAAAAAAATTTTTTTTTTTTTTTTTTTTTTTTTTTTTAATAAAATATAATATAATCTAGTAATAAAGAGGTAGTAGTCGTTACTCTCTGCAGTATGGATTCTTACGATGAACGCATTCAGAAGCTCCAGGGAATCCCTGTGTTACGTGAAAAGATTCAAGAACTTGCCGCCAGTAGCCTCAACCTAGCCGTACCCAACTGGAAGGACAAGTTGGAAGCTTCTGACATGTACAAAGTGCTCGAGACGTATGGTGAACAGCAAGTATTTGGACAGCTCACTGCGCATGAAGTTTTTCCAGCTCAAAGTATCATACGGCATGATATGTTGAAATCTGTCGTTGTGCTTGGGACGTGTCGAGTCAACATTAATACTAACAAATTATACCCTGGAAGATTTTCAGTCTCGATTCAAGAGTGTACTCCACTTCATATGCTGGGGCAAGCGTGGACCAGTGACAAGGATCCGACAAAGTACCAACTTCAAGATCACGTGAGAGCGAGTTTCAGTACATGCAGTTACTGTTGTCAGTTTTGTGCTCGCGGCTTCAAAGAGTTAAAGGAAGCCAGGCCCGGTGCCCAATTTCCAAAGTTTCAACCCTGTTTTGCTGACATATGTATTTTCAATGGCCAAAGTGTGGATAACGTTTTTGGATTTCAGTTGGAAACTCTGTTTCCAACTCCCAATCCATTTCTTGCCATTCTGCAATTGGATCTACAATCCCGCTATTTTTTTAAGAACAACAGTGATCCGACTGAACACGATAAGTGGTGGGTACGCATCGGAGGAAAAATACAATCGATGGTGGCGTTTCCTGAATCTAATTTAATGGCTAAACCAAAAATATCGTTAAACAGTGTGGGATTGTTGAGTTGCCTGGAAAATACCGAAGAGACAACAGACAAAAAGAGATCTGCTGCGTCCATGGAAGGAAGTGACATCTACACTGAGACACCTATCGAAGAGGACGAGGATGAAGTTATCGACGTGGGAAAGAAACAAAAATGCCACGACAGTATCCGAATAACAGAAGAAGAAATAGATTTTAACTGAACATAGCAATGATGAAATTTGTAAAACACCAATGGAAAAAAAAAAAAAAAAAAAAAAAATTTTTTTTTTTTTTTTTTTTTTTTTTTTTAATAAATATATCCTAAAGTCCTCATTTGAGGGAGCGACGGAGCATCTCGAACGTTGCTTCTTGAATGCCAAACCATTGTTTCACCACTCTCTTCCACTGATTCAAGTACGCTTGGTGCGTTTTGGAAAATAGTTTGGGCACGGTTTCAAAGTTAAAATTCCATTTGTTCTTGTGAATAAAGGCCTGTCGTCGTTGGACGTTGTTATTGAACCAACTCAGCAGGTCTTGCATCGTCAAGCGGGTGTGTAAAAATAGAAAGACTATTAAAGCCATTTCGTCCGTCTCTTTCCACACTTCTACACGGCTCTTGATAATGTGTAATTGATTATTGGTAAATTTTCTCTGTCGTCGTTCCATTCCCACCTCTTTTCTTGTCATGGTATTGCCTCACATCGACAAGACCAACTACTACAATCTCAAATTGGGTGTCTCGACCGAGCAGTGCAAATTTGTCCTGTTGTTGGATTACACCAGTGACTATCGAATCGTCTACGATTTGAAAAAGTTTTTAAAAATTAACAATAAACCCAACGATTGGTTCATTCGAGTGTTGAAGAGACAAGATGCTCGAATCGAGTATACACAAGCACTAGCCGGTCCGGACGCACAACGACTCGGACCTCAATTAACCCTGCAAGCGCCGTTCTAATTTAGCATAGATAACTGCCAAGCGCCCACCAAAAACATGCAAGTAACCCAGAAAGCGTCCACGATATTAGAGCTTCTGCATCCCCCATTTTACCTGTGGTGGGGATGACAGTGACGAATGGCTACGTTTGTGTGGTCTTTGTCCAGGGTCTGCCGAAAGTCCGCCCAAAAGGGTCTCTCAAGGAACTTCTACTTCATTAGATAATTAGCGTTCAGGGATTCCGGGTTACCTTGACAATTTCGTTTTCGACGCAAAGGAGATTTTTGCATTTATTTTGCATTTTTTTTTCTAAATTGCTTTACTCACAAATTTACGACTTTCAATAATCAGTTATAAAGCCACATTTGTCGATTACTTTACTTTACTTTTTGCAAAACAATTAAATATTTTTTACTTCTGCTAGAGGTGGTAGTATTGGTTTTGTAAAGAAAACTGTTCCATAAAAATATATTTTAATAGTACACTGATAAAAAACATATATTCATGTTTGTGTGCTTGATAAGAGACCCGCTTATAAGCCTTCGTCAAGTAAGACAGAACACAGATAGAATTTTTATCGACACAGAGAAAGGAAGTACACCCAAAGTGAAGGCGGGAATCGAACCTGCAACCAGACTGTTAACTTTGGTAGCTATCTTAAACACTAGGCCTCATGAGCCCTTTGAAGTTTATAAGTGATTTGTTTATAAGTGATTTGTTTACACTTTGATACCTTGATACGTTTTTATTAATAAAAATAGAAAAATATCTGTATTTAAGAGATTCAATTTGTAGCAGGAATATTTTTTTTTGTTGGAAAATAACGGAGAAATATCCTCTTTTCGAACATATTTTTTATAGTGTAGATAGGTATTTAGATTTGTGTGTGGGGAAGAGTAATAACCTCTTAAGACCCGAGCAAAATCCTACACGTATATTCTTAATCTAAACATACATTTCATACAAATCTATGCTAAAAAGTATGCTTTGCAAGGAATTTTTCTTAATTTTTTTTAAGAGCTCTAATATCGTATTGACCTTCGTTCAACTTCATTTTTTATAGAAATAAATGAATGATACCTGTAATCTTAGGCTGAAAACTGATATTTGGATATTCATCTGTCAGACCAGGTCAATTTCAGAAGTAATTAACGTGTTAATTGTTTGTGGGGAGGTTTTGAAAAATTTCCCCAAATGGGAACGCCAGGTTGCAAGAGGATAACATTCAAGTAGCACGCTATTTCTTTTATCTATTTTCATATTTTTGAAAATATGAGTTTTGCTTATAAATTTGGTTTGATTACTTTTATACAGCAGCGGGTTATTATACGTCATTGAGGCCATATTCTATAGGATCCACAAGTTTATGTGCTCATAATCTTCGAATTTTTCATACGAAGCATGTATAATAATTTACATATAATGCGAGTATAAAACAGTAGGTACTACTAAGTTGATTTTAAATCTTGTTCTTTTAGGCCATCCATCAAAGGATGTGTTTAAGATTTTTTTTTTTAAAAAAAATTGGTTTTGTACAGGACACTACGTGGGTGAAAATATTCGTGAGATTACTTCTTTCCAAGACGTATATTTCTTGAAAACAAAATAAAAGCTTTTTTATTGGTCATTATTTTGTTTTAAATTTAAGTATTAAATTAGATTTTAAAAATATTTTAAATGAAAATAAACCTAAAGTAGTTTACGGAAATACTCGAATTTTAAAATAGAGATGGCAATGGGCATTTGTTCAGCAGTTCATTATTTTACGGATTTTTTTTTATTCTTCAGAGAAGAGTTCATATGCTCTTCCTATCGCTACATAAAGTTAATAATATTTAGTTAAAACTTTATTAGAATATAAAAAATACCAGAGCGCCAATATGTAAATTATTATTCACTTAGAGGATTTTTCCTGAAATAAGTTTAGAATAATAGGGTTATGTTTTGTTATTACTACAAGTAAAAAAAATCGAAAATAAGTTTTTTATGATATCTTTCTACAGATATCTATTTTTAAAACTACCGGAATAAATTTTCAAATAGATAATTATTTTGTCAAAAGACTCATTTTCTCTATAAATAGATTAGAGAACAGATCAACAAATGAACTCCATAAACAGTCTTTTCACCTATGATAGATTTCGAAACACTTAGAATCAAAAGCATAAAAATTCACTTATTAAATTCATATATACAAAGTACGTCCAAAGCGGGGCATTCACGTTTGCAAATGGCAATAAACACCTGACTTCACAAAATCGGGACCAGAAAAATGCGACTGAGTGTCTCCTACAATAACGATATGTCAGGTAAACATATGTTTAATACCAATCTTTGAAACATACAGTATATAAGTAACAATGAACCTATGAACCATAAAAGACACACGCAAGTATAACATTTTTTGTACGCGCGTGACGCCGGAGATATCAATGTCCCTGTAGAACAGACGAGAGTGGCACTCACCATTTGCTAACCTCCTGAAGATACCAGATGCTAATGTACCATATAGAAACCTATCCTTACTCTACACTATTATCCCCTTACGGCAACACTGAATGTTTTACACCTTACTTTACTCAATGGCTTTCGTTCAATAACCATTCACCTTTCAATCCTTTCGTTCAATAGCGCGCGAGCGTCCCACAGATGGTGACAATTCACAAAGCCGACTTTACTTGCTTTTGTGTGTACCGTGCAACCTTCTCCGTAAGAGATAATTTTCGTAACAAAGATTTTTTCTGTTATCTTTCTACGGAAAATTTCTAGTTTTAAAACAGGAATAAGTTTTGAAGTAGATAATCTCATTTTGTCAAAATACACATTTCTTCACAAACGTATAACATTTGTAAATACTACAGATTTCATCTTGAAAAAGATTTTACTGTTTCGATTACGAAACACTAGGGTATCAAAAGTATGAAAATTATTTCTAAAATTCAAATATACAAAGTACATCCATGGCTAGAGGGTATTGGTCTGGTCCATTGTACCATCCGTCGGGTTTTATTATTATTTTTTTTTAGAAATCTGAAAGTTATAAGCTTTGAGACCCAACTTTCATACTTGCCGTCTGTATGCACGTCCGGACGGACATTTGTCTCTAAAAAAAAGCTAACTAGTACAATTTTGAGGGATTCAAATTATTCACTGAATGCCTTCCTTTCGGCGACGTAAAGTGGTAATGTTCGTGTATCGTATCCACAAAGAAACGTGATCTTTTTAAGCTGCATTTTTACCTTGAACGTACAACATGTCTTTTGACCCGAAGGTATCCCGTTAAAGTATGTGGTGCTAGCAAGAACGCCCCCCCCCCTTTTTTTTTGTGCTGTTGTTGATAGCGACCCACCGGAAATAGGGTGATGGAGACAGCTTTGAAACTAGTTTCCAATATGACCCGAAGTGTCTGAAAAGAGTTCTCAGAACATCGTTCCACACGTCTTCTGTTTTTCGCAGTTAATAGTACGGGCAGAGACGTAGCAGCTACCGCCGTATCAGCCGTATCACTTATACGGGGCCCCAGGGCCATGGGGGCCCCCAACGTGCTTAAGCAAAAATTAATGAAAACTTCCCAACTTGTTTTATTTCACAAATGACAAAATTTAATCCTGTTTCTAAAGCTGTACAACATGTACATAATGACTTACAGAAAACTAGTACTTGAAGAGCTCAAGAGTACAAAACAAGTTAAATCACTTTTTGGAAGAAAAAAATGAGTTGATTAGCTTTTCATACAGGTATTGTAGGCTACCAACATTTTGATTTGCACAAAAAAAAGTTAAATCATATGTACATACAGGGAGGTTATAAAATAACGCTCACTATTCGGAGTGGTCTGTGGCTTTAATGAATAAAAATCCAAATGCAAAAAGACTTTGAGACACTTTTACTAATCAAGAAATGAGGAAAAGTATGGAATCATAAAAAACAAACTCGTCACTTGACCAGGGTTCTAAATTACGAGACGTAATTGGATGTGTTTGCCGTAATTGGCCATAATTGACGACGCCTCGTAATTTAGAACCCTGGTCAAGAGCCGAGTTTGTTTTTTATGATCATTCTTTTTTATGATTATTTTTTAGGAGTCTGTCTTTTTTATGATTCCATTCTTTTCCCCCCTTCTTGATTAGTAAGTGTCTCAAATTTTGCTGCATTTGGATTATTCATTCAAACCACAGGCCACTCCGAATAGCGAGCGTTATTTTATAACCACCCTGTGCATACGATTATAATCACTCATAATCATCAATACGTATATAATCTGTACGAAAAGCTAACCTACTCAATTTTTTCCAAAAAGTGATTTAGCTTGTTTTGCACTCGAGCTCTTCATTTTATTAGGTAATCTTTTGAATAGTGTGCGAATTAAGTAATCAAAATTCCTTCAATACTTTGCTAAATGAGTCCAAAGATTTAGCAAAAAGAGCTTAGGGTAAAAACTGTTTTTAAAAATAAAGGGCGAAGGATATAACGAACCTTTTTTTATCAGTTATCACAAGATTAAAGAATTTCAGACCCAGAATCCTATTTCAAAGTCAATGTATACTATTTCTGCTTAGATATACTAATTTCTCAAACTAAGCAAAGATTTCAAAGCCCTTACGATCTGAGACTGAGTAGTATGTTCTAAATATTACAACCGGAGAAACTCCTATCTCCTTCACACATACACACAAACGAAGAGATAATAAACGCTTCCGGAAAACTTTCGGGTAACTACGACAAAGACATCTCAGTTAATCTTTATGACCAATTAAATGCTCTAAGAACATGCTTAAAACTTGAAATTCAAAAAATTAATTCCATTAAGGAATTCTTTGAATTATTACTGATAAAATTCAATAGTTTTGCATCCAGTTTTCCCGAGATAATAACAGCATGCTTTTTATTCTTTACCCTTCCAGTTACAACCGCAACTGCTGAAGAAGTTTTCAAAATTAAAACTGATAAAAAAATTCCATAGAACTTCGATGGAACAGGAACACTTGTCAGGCCTGTCACTATTGTCAATAGAGGCAGAAACTTTAGAAAAACTAAAGGTCATCATCAGTTATAAAGGATTTAATAAATCAGTTTTCCGGAGAGTGTATATTTAATTTGAATTGTTTGTACAAATTTTGGAAAAAATGACAGATAATGATGATGAATAAATCCTTCTTTTAATTAAATGCGGTTTTTTTTTCTTTTGTGAGAAATCTTTACCCTCCCTAGGACCCCAAAAAAAATTTTATACGGGGCCCCGCCAAGGCACGCTACGCTTCTGAGTACGGGTCTTCAGAGTTTGATGAGAAATTTTCAAAAAAAAGTTATATTTATTTTTAAAATATTCATCTCCTCCCCCAAATTTTTTTTATTTGAATTATAACTAAAATGAGGTGCTATTTTAGAGCTAAAAATGAACATACAAAACACAATTATAAAAAGTATTATCCTCTTGCGCCTGGCGACTCCAATTGGGGACTTTTTTAAAACCTCCCCACAAACAATTAACACGTTAATTAGTTCCTAAATTAACCTGGTCAGATAGAAGAAGATCCAAGTATCACTTTTCAGCCTTTCAGCTTGCACTTTTGTTACATAAAGACTGCATTTTTCTACCTATAGAAGCCAGAAACCAATGTTTTCAAAGCCAAGAGTTAAACAAAATAGAAAAAAAAGAGATTTTTTCCTATTATATTTTCTTAAAAATAAACGCAATCTTATTATCATCAAGAATGAAAAATAAACTTGAGTTTATATTTTATTATTCGCAGAAAAATTGAAAATTTTTTATTAAAAACAATACCAAAGATGAAAAATATAATTAACTAAACTATAATACAAAAATTTGAGATGACGAAATTCTTTTTGTAATTAAATTTGCTAAGCGTGTAAAAATTCTAATGACTAATACACTTCATAGATTTAGAAAAAAATAGTTTATGCATTTTTTCATAGTTAAATTAATAATTTCGATAGTTTTATTTTATAATTATATATTTATTTTATAATATTTGTCAATTTCGTTATTTTATTACTTAATATCCAAATAACTAAAATTGCACACTAAATTTTCATATTATTTACTTGTTACGCAACCATTATTTATGATATGTCAGAAAAATATGAGGTTATCTGACTAGCTGAATGCACATGGCATTATTCAAGATTTAAGTGATGGGAATACAAACTGACTGCTACCAAAGCACTTTTTGGCTCGACAGTTTCACTTCAGGATTCCTAACACACTTATTATCTTTACCTCAGTATTGACTATCCATTTGAAAAGCCTTTTAGTATTTCTTTTCCGCCTAAACCCAAACCTTATCTAGGTAGCCTAAGGACATACCCCATATGTATGTGTAAATATACCAGGCGCGCGTTCAGTCTGCCAAGGGGGATGGGGGCTCGACATCTCCCCCCTCCCTGATTGTGGGTTGTGGGAAAGTGCCTTTCCGTTCTTTCGGAGCCAAATTAATTTTCTCGAATTAGCGTAATCTCACAATTTTTTGGAAATCGAAAAAATGGATTATAATCTAGATAAAAGGAAATCTGCAAAATACTCCTAAAAACATAATCAAAAATGTTGCTCATGATCATTTTCTGAAAACAATTATATGAGACGGACTGTTTGATTTCACTAAAAGAAGATTCTTCCCTTCTAATATGTGCAGTCCCAGCATCTGGCAGGGTCATTATGACCCCGGGCTGAAGTAGCCAGCGGACAGGTGCTATATTGTGTTAGACTCTCGTTTCAGAGGGAAGATTGTTCTGTTTTGGAAACGTACGTTGGTAAAAAAAAGACAGTTTCTTTGTAATTTTAATACATTACAGTGTAATCAGTGAATAACATGTTGTCCACTTTATTCATTATCTATAAAGCAAGACAAACTTTAAAAGAATTCACAGATATAAATAAATTGCTAAAATTCAAGTTGTTATATAAACGTTTTTTTTTTTCTTTTTACAGAGAGATAACTTCAGACAGAATAAGAAATAAGCGACCTTTTTAAATTAGCAAGTATTACAAAAAAAGAATTTTTCTTTAAAATCTATATAAAAATTAAAACAACCTAAACATTTGCAATTTTGAACACCGTTATTGTCTTTTTCCGGTCCGCGTGGGGCTTTTCATTATAGTAAACTTTGTAGATTCGTCAGTGGGTCATTCTTGAGAAAACGTACAAAAACATGTCCCCTCAAGATATCTTTCATATGAAAAAAAATTATGCTTCCACTTGAATAAATTAAAATAAAGAATATTTTATCTTCTTACTTGCGTTGAAAGAATTCAAAAAGTTATTTATTTTGAGTACAAATTTGTGTCCACAGACATGACAAGTCATGTCCGTGGGCAGTCTCACCGTCATGTCCGGGAACTGTTTTTGTTAGTTTATACTGATTAAGTACCAATTTTTCATAACGAAAGTTGATTTTTAGTTCAGCTGACACTACTAGAACATACAAAACATAAAATATATTCATTAAAATGAATATAAATACATAAATTCAGTGAAAATAAAATGTCCCACAGGTTTTCGTCATGTCCTTGTGCAACTTATTCTTTAGCTTGCATAATTATCTAGAAATGATAATAGTACTCTGATTCAGTCTTATTAGTATTCAGTAATACGCTTTAAACGTTGTATCACGCCGGTAGTTTGAATACCACAATAGATAAAAAGTAACTCGAAGTTAAAAGTCAAAAATAGGCCATTGACAAGATCATAGCGTAATTTCTGTGGTCAAGATATGAGAAGGTAAGCTAATGATTTTTACTTATAATTTTGCATTTATCGAAAGAAATAAGGTATATATCGGCAGTTTGCAAGTTCCGTTCTCTAAAGCCCAAATCTTTTGCGTCTGGAAGCTCTTATTTACGTTTTCGTCATGTCCGTGTATTCGGTCCATGTATTACTATATGAATAATTAATATTAATTGTATGACCTGGACAGATACTTTTTTTTTAAATGCAGTAAGTAAGGGTAACTCAAATCCAAAATTTCAAAAACTTTCATAAATATATTTTTTTCGAGATTTTTTTCCTCAAATTGCACGCTTTCTCAAGAATGTCCCCAGTAATGGATATATTTTTAAATGTTTCAATTTATTACAATTATCCATTGATTAAAACAATACAAGCTAGATCATAACTTTCAGGAAAGTTTTACTTTTATAGAAATTTGGTAAAACTAAAAACAGTTAAAACTTCTTTTAAAAGTTTTTAGAAGGTTTTTAAGGGGGAAAATATAATAGTCATAAAAACGTTAAAATTAATGCTTTGTAAGGAAATGTTAAGACTTTTTTTCACTTTGCATAATCTCATTAACCGACACTATGTTATGATCAAGGTAATTGAATGCTAGCCAATAAATAGCTAGAAAAAAAACCAGAAAAAAAGTTATATAATTATTCATTAAAGGAATACTTGCGCAACTTTCGTACGAAAAATCGAAAAAGAATCGAAATTCAAATTCTCTAATTTGAAACCAACATTTCAAAAACATGAACAAAGTGGACTTCTATATTTAATTAGAATCTAGAGTTGAAAGCCTGACAAACATCGATTTTCCTCGACTGCGTCATCGTTAATAAAACCAAAAAATAAATTGCCAACATTTAAAGTTATTTGTCGCCAATCCATACTTGGCGCAAAATAAAATTCCAGCAACCATAAATAAGTACCAGAGAAAATTAAGTTTGAACCTACCCCCCACTGGGTTAAGGGATCACGTTTGACACCTAGCCCATCCCTCCAATTATCTCTACCGGAGGTCTGTGGGGGAAAGCACTATTGGTCAACCCGAGTATACTCGGGCCGGGCGCTAGGCGCACAAAAATATTCACGAGTTAACTCGGGTCAGGCGCTAGGCGCACAAAAATATTCGCGAGTTAACTCGGGTTGGGCGCTTGGAGGGTTAAAGGTGACGAGCGATGGCATACTCCGACAACACTTTAGCAGCACGTACGACCCGAGTGTCACCCGATTGGTCGCTACCCCGGGTACCCTCAAAAGAATTTGGGACCATCACCCTTGTCCCTACCGTAGCGTCCATCCAGAGACCTTTCGACACCGACTCTGTACTGGAAATGTTACTCCATAGAAAAGTAAGGAGTCGGTGCATCGAGACGCAAAAAACGCTCCAGGAATCGCGTTGGCACGTCTTGTGTCAAGTGGCGGGTTGGTTGGGAGTGTCCCACTTGCTGGACGCGTACGAGGATGAAATTCCTCGTCGGCAACTGCTCACCCTCTTGCTGAACGATCTCAAGAATAAAAATTTCAAACAGGTGCCCCAGGACGAATCCGAGTGGATGCGACATCTCACTCTGTGGCTGCGACAGAACACGTCCGAAATCAAAGATCGCACCATGTGTCGATTGTTGGCGGTAGATGGATTCGAGGGATTAGAGCCCCAACATTTGAAATTGTATTTGAAAAATGTGTTGAATCCCACGTACCTTCGACACGAGTATCGCATGCACACGGTGGCCGTGCGCAGCATGTACGACTGGATCGACGCTAAGACGGACGTGTCCAGCCTGACGGGCACGGATTCCGGATGCGTCGTTTTTTTTAGCCCTGTTGCAACTGTACGCCTGCGAATTGAAACACACCCTGATGGATGACCAAGTCGCACGACACGTGCATTGTGCCCGTGACTGGGCCGAAAATTTCTTGTACCGCAACGCCAAATATTACAGTGACGTACGCAACGTTACGAAGGAAGTGCTTCAGGCACTGGGTCGGACGTATAAGGACGCGTGGAAAGGACAACCGGGCTGGTCACAGGTGGGCATTGAAAAATTGCAGGTTTTGAACCGTACCGAGTACTGTGACTGACAGCACTCTTGCCAATCGATTTCAAATGAAACGTCTCTTTAACAACAAAATGAAACTTGACAATTGTAAACGTACACTGTTATTTTATTCAATATTTCAATTTCAATACCATGAGCACATATCTGTTGAATGACTATGAAAAAAAAAAAAAAAAAAAAAAAAAAATTTTTTTTTTTTTTTTTTTTTTTTTCTACATTAGTAACCTGGTTGCAATGATAAATTTACAAATGGCGTCGGGAGTTGTCAGTCACAGATGTATACCTTACAAGTTGGGAGTTGTCAGTCACAGGTGCATACCTTACATGTTCTTTGATCATGAACTTGTGTACTGTTGTCATTTAAAGTGTGTGAAGGCCCCCGAGAGATTTCGTTGCTGCCAAAGAGATTGCAACGTGTGTCGTGCTCGTGGATTTTGCCACTGTCCATGTGTGACATATCCATTTCTAAAGAAACCTGAAGAGGATATTGTCGAACCCTTGTACTTTACATTTTTCTGCTGTCGATTTGAATGTGTCAAAGTCAATTCCACCCAAAAAGAACCTTGTCCATTTTGTGGTGGTAGCTGGAAGTGCAAATGCCATTGCAACACTGAAAAACTATTATGTACATGTCCATGGCTTAGGAAATCCTCCTGCTGTTCACTGGAATTTTGCTGTCCATCCAACTGTTCATTATTCTGCTCCAAGTGTCCCCGAAATGCCGAAAAAATAATCGAATGTCTCTATGTCAAAAGAAAAAGGATAAGTGTGCTCAAACATGGATATTGAACATTTTCCAACCTCGAAATGAACTATCGAAAAAGATGCTAGTGCTGTTTTTTTTCATGTGAAAGTCATCACCCTAATGAGGAACCACTTCGCGCTCCTATATAAAAATTGCTGCAACAGTTGATTGCGGTAAGTCGTTTCTTTCATTCTGTCCATTGTACCAATTTATCCAAATTCTTTCCCATACCCATTACTTTATTTCAAATCCTTCTCTACTTTACCAAGTCGCCGCAAGCCCGCGTCCCTTGAATTTGATACAACTAAAAACTTTGAGTGGTGAAACTAAAAAAAAAAAAAAAAAAAAAAAAAAAAAAAAAAAAAAAAAAAAAACTTGTAGAAAATGAGTAACTCCATTACCATGTTTCATTTCAGGTCCCAATCATTCCCTCCGAAATAAAAAAAACGATGTCGGCCATGGCATCGAACCGGACAGAGGAGTCGGCGACACCCCCCATCGAACTCATTTACGTGTGGCTAGATGACTCCACCAACTTTCATTTGGGGAGTTGCGGACCGTTCCAGGGAGATGCTCCCCCTTGCCAGTGTCGTGAGGAGCTCAAGCGGTTAACAGAACCTGACAGAACCTTTCTGCTCATCTTGGTTCACCGGATGAAAACCTACCTCTTTTATTTGAATTCTCGCACCGGTATATGTGAGAACGATTGCCCTTGGGACCCCCGCAATCCGAATATCATTTTCATGCAAGTGACACTTCATTATGGATCTTGCGTACCGCAAGAGTGTAGATGTCGAATTTCTCCGAATCTCCGTTTGAGTCTATGCTTGGGACAATCGATCGGCATCCGTGTTTACATGCTCCAATATGATGATTTATTTCATTTACCCGACTGCAACGGACGCTCGTGCTGTCTGTGTACTCGAAAGCTGGTCGAACGAGGGATTTACAAGTTTCAAACGCATGTACAGGGACGACATTTAGCGTGTGGTGCAAACGTCACACGTCGGGAGACTGTGCTACTCGAGCATTATACGTGGCCCAGACTCTATCCCTACGACTTTGAGACATTGGAACGAAGCCTGAAGAAATGTTTGCAAGATTTCGTCATCGATGATAATAATGAGGAACAGTACGGTAGACTTACCCTTGACGAGTGGCAGGAAGTGTTGGCAGCTTTAATCTCCCCGAATCCTCTTTTCGCTCGTGAGTCAATACCAGACAGTCCCCTGTCCAGCGAAGCCATAAAAGCTCTACCGTCTCTTGAAATAGGTCAGGATGGATTGGAATGTGCAGTGTGCTTGCAAAGATTGGAGCTGCAAACGCGAGCAACACAGCTACCGTGCCACCATGTGTACCATGAGGCGTGTATTGGTCCATGGCTGAGCATACGAGCAACATGCCCAACTTGCCGAGAAAAAGTGGGTACTGAGAATTGCGAATCATGACTTCCCTTCGGACATTTCCTGACAAACTCTAGAGTCTTGTAAACTAATGACCCTTTCGAAAGTGTAAATTTTCAATGAGAATAAAAAAAAATCCAAACTCTTGTTTTGAGTCGTTTCTTTAAAATCTCTGATAAAAATGAAATCTCTCTGAATTATCAGTAATGAAAAAAAAAAAAAAAAAAAAAAAAATTTTTTTTTTTTTTTTTTTAATATACTATAATAACAATCGGTAGGCTGATGCGTTAACGATGCAGGCCATCTGTCCCTGGACATATCCCTATGTGGAGGAGCCAATTCCGAACGCCATCGAACTTGTTTACGTGTGGCGGGACGACTCTAGTAATCTACACTTGTGGAATTGTGATGATAATCTGGAGGACAATGTCTGTCAGTGTCGTGAAGAACTAAAGCGAATTACGGAGCCCGACAAAACTTTTCTGCTTATTTTGATTCATCAAAGGAAAACCTACCTCATTCACTTGAGTTATCGAGTTGGTGTATGCAAGGACGGTTGTCCCAGGGAGTCCATATCTCCGAATCGCATTCAGATGAACGTGAAGCTTCATCATTGGTACTGTAGAACAAATTGCAGATGTAACCTTTTACCACGTATCTCTGCGCTTCGACTCTTGGAGTCATCCAGTCATACCTACGTTAAAATGGAAGGGTTCCATGATTTGATGCATCTGCCCGAATGCAGGCGAGTTTCCCGCTGTCAATGTACTCAAAAGCTGATTGGACAAGGATTGTATAAAATTCGAATTGAAGTACAAGGAGATCATTTGACGTGTGGTACAAACTCCAACCATTTTGAGAATGTGTTACTTGAGCAGTATACGTGGCCTACACTACACTCCTATACCTACGATGAATTGGAAAATGCTTTGAAGTTGTGTGTAAGAAATAGTGTTCTCGAAGAAGATCCCATGGCTCAGTTTTTGGATCTATATGACAATTTATTTATGGTCGACATCTTTGACTCTCTCGATATACCTCATGAAGAAGAGTCCAGTCCCCTACGCGAAGAGTCCATCGTAGCGCTACCGTGTCGTGAAATTTGCCAGGAAGGCTTGGAATGCACAGTGTGTCTGGAAGGACTAAAACTACAAACCCGAGCAATAGAATTACCTTGCAACCACACGTATCATCAAACTTGCATTTATCATTGGTTGGCAATACGAGCCACCTGTCCCACGTGTCGGAAGCAGATAACATAAATGCCTTAAACCTGAACTTGAAAACCCCTGAATCCTGTCCAGCCAACCTGAACTTGAAAATCACCAACTTGAAAACCTGAATCCTGTCCAGCCAACTGGAACTTGAAAACCTGAAATCTGTCCAGCAGGCAACTTGAATTTGAAAATGACTAACCTGCAAAAAAAAAAAAAAAAAAAAAAAAAAAAAAAAAAAAATTTTTTTTTTTTTTTTTTTTTTTTTTTTTATACTACTTTGATCGAAGGGCAAGAGCGGTAGGACACAATGGCTTTGTCGGAGAAGAAACCCATCTATTTCAGGCGCTACGTTGAAACGATTGCCGAGACAGCCCACGCTCAGCGAGTTATTACGACAGAGCAATGTGCACTCATTTTGGAATTTTACACCAACGACACTTTTTTGATTGCTTCTGCGGAAGAGGTGTCGTTTGTGCAGACCCTCATTCCTGACAGTACGGTCGAGTTTGACGCGCAGAAAAATGTCCACCGTCTGAAGGTGCACACGTGGCCCCACCTCAAAGTCATGTGTTTGAAATGTGCCCCGTCCAATCCCTGCCATTGGAAGTATTTTGACGAACAAGACACGGAATTATTCCAATATCGATTGGACACGTGCTCAATACTTGCTCCAGCCCCCCCGTTGCCGACTGACTGCGCTCACTCGTCTCACCATTGATGTCACCAAGTTTTGGAAATAGACATCGGGAAGTGAATAAAAAATCTGGTGAACGTCTTCCCACAACCCCTGCTGCGTGTCGACCCCCGTCGTGCGTCGTTTGATTTCGATGAGTCGCACCAATTCCGCCCACACGTTTTCGACCGGATTCATGTCGGGCCCTTTGGGGGGCCAGTCGTCCATGAGGCGAATGTTGTGCTCGCCCAACCACGACATGGATTTGATGCTCGTGTGAATAGGGGACTGGTCTTGCATGAAAATGAGGCGGTTCACGTCGCCTGCATAGTCGTCGTCTTCCGTGAGTTGTGTTTCGATGGACGGCATAATCTGGGCCAGGTAATAGTCGGTTTTCAACGTCTTGTCCGTGATGAGATGCAATGCTTTCACTCGGCCGTCGCCCCCAAACGCCATCCATACGCAAATCTTGAATTGCTTGACCGTCCCTTGAACCGAAGACGTTGACAAATACGCATCGTCGTAACGGTTGCTGTGTTGCGGTCGATACACGCGCACGGCTCCCCGACTCGAGGCGCGGAAAATTTTTTCGTCCGAAAAAACGACACGTTTCCATGCGTCCGGCGACCAGTGTAGATGCGACGCGGCAAACCGATATCGCTGTTGACGGTGCCACAGGGTCATGAATGGTTTGCGCGCCGGTTGACGGCACTTGAAACCATGTTGTTTCAATCGATTGCGAATCGTGTCGATGCTGCACGAGGGAGCAATGTCCCGTCGAATGTCGACGGCCGACAGAAACGGATTGCTGCGACACGTGTCGAAAATGCGCTCGTCCGTCTCCGCGTTGGTGACCCGCGGTCGCCCCTTCTTGGGCGCGTTACGTCCCTGGCGCACGATCCAGTAGTGAACGGTCGACGGTCCGATGCCCAATCGATGGGCAATGTCGCGTTCTGACAAATGCTCTTCCTCGTACAAGTAAAGAATGTCCCGACGTACATTCATGACGCTTGCTTTTGGATCACTTCCTTTTGTAAATAAAGTCGTCATTGAGCCATGAAACTCTATTGTCCCCGATGCAAGCGTTGCACCGAAACGTGCTCCGAAACCAGACATGTTTCCAAAAACAACAGAGTCATGTGGAAGGGTAGGTGCGTCGAGTGCGGCACTTCCCAGAGCCAATTTGCCAAGAGAAGAAAAGAAGATGGAGTTTTTGAATCGCATTCGACCTCTGTTGTGTCATGATCCCCACGACGTGCAGGTGGTGACGACGGCCGAGGCACGCGTCGGTTTGCAATGTCAATCGTGTCAACGCATGCTTCCCGTATACGCGTACGTCGATGGGGTAGCCGAACAGGACGCGAACGAAGCGTGTCGATTGGCCGAAATGTACCACGCGTGGACGGGTGACGACGGCATCCCCGTTCGCTTTGCGTTGATCGGTATCGAGGGTCTCTTGTCCAAGGTGATTGAGAAGCAAACGCTGGGCAATATTGCGATGAGCGTCCGACTGCTCCATTGTTTGAATGCGCCTTTCACGCAAGACGCGGTCGTGACCAGCATCGATTCGATTCCCTTGAAAGACTTGATCACCCAGTGTATGGTCAATATCAAAACCTGGCACGGCGAGACGTCCAAGGACACGCATCCAAACTACACGCTCATCATGAAAGGTTTATTTGAGGCATTTGAATCGAGCCTCGCGGAGACGGATGACGAAAATTTGCAGTTGTACCTGGACACCTATGTTCCTTTTGTCAAGTCGATGAAGGACGACGACACGTTGTGGTTGCCTCCCAACGATGCGACCTGCACCAAACCGCTGATCGGACAGTTGCAAGAGCAGCTACTGCGGTCTCAAGCCATTCGCAAATTGTACAGCAAGTACTGCTACAAGTTTGACCTGTTTCATGTGCTCGTGGGTTGTTTCTCGTGCTTTTCCGACATGGATGTGGCTCAGAATTGGCTCTTGGATTTCGTGATTCGCGTCTGCCGTGGCGAGTTTTTTTGGAAAAAATTTGAATCGAACCTGCAAATCCAGCACGCGCTGAACGTGTTGAAGAAGGAGGTGACGTACAAGCGCCACACCGATTTGTATTATTTGGTGAAACGCATTCGAGAAGGGGAGGGCATCGAGTGCATGTTTGAGAATCTCTTGAAATACGGCCAGTTGGAGAAATTGTTGAGCGACAAAACTTCCGAATCCTTCATGTGTTCCCAGTTTCCGAACCTACTGTTTGACAATCATTATGAGCAGTTGGCGTTCAACATTGGCTTGTTGGCGCTCCAAGAGTATGTGAATCGGCGCACAGGGCAAGTCCAGAAAGGGGCGTACGCCAAAGTCCGACTGCTGTCCAGCCTGGTGAAGAGTGTGGCACGACAACTGCATGAGTTTGACCAACGCGTCCAGTTACCGTGGACCGACGATACGTTTCATTTATTCCTGGCATCCAACGAACAGTTGGGTAAGCAAATGACCGACGTGATGGCGATCGTGTTTCCCCCTAAACCCGAGACGGAGACAACCCCTATGGTAGGAGACGAACAGTGAAATCTCCCTTCTGACACCCGGAAATTTTTTTTTTTTTTTTTTTTTTTTTTTTTTTTTTTTTTTTTTAATTATCAATATCATCAAGTTCGACTTATCATGACTACCATGGCAAGGGCTACGACCAACAATAATCCGACGGTATACAATTGTTGTTTCCTCTGTTGGATGGCCATGGGATCTACAGAGGTTGTACCGCTCGTCGACGATGAAACATATGGAGTAAGTGTCGATTGATAGTTGCTGTTGAAATGTGCTGTGCTTTTCCTTGAGTGTCGCGTCTGGCATTTCACTGTGGTCAAGTAATCGTTTATCACTTTTCCATTTATGAATCTAAAGTAAACATGTTCGATATCGTGTTCATTGAGCTGGGGAGTAGCAGATTTGAGGAAATAGGGTTTATTATTGAGACTCGGGATGATGTAAAAACTGTCGTGAGTCATGGGATATCCTAAAGGATAGTTTTGGTCATCTCCTAAACGATTACGGTGAAACGTGTATTCGTTATTGAAATCATCCAAGGGATACATGGGTTGCTTCTTTGAATCCTTGGCATATTTATTACCTAAAATTTCTTCTTGTGAGTGGCCTTGTACATAGATGACCCTGGGGTAAATTTCATTTCCTTCAGAATCTGTGGCATATCTCGTGAGAGGTTGATTATTATCAAAATACGTGTAGTCGGATCCATTATGCCGGAAATATATTTGATTCCCTTCAACATCTTTCCTAAATATAACTTTGCCATCGTGGGTCAATGCATATTTGGGAGTACCGTCTACATATTTAGCAAAATTTGTATGCACATGGGAAAAATGATCGGGCGGATAGTATTCATCGAACGTTGATTTTTTGGCATAAATCGAAGAGCCATCCCAGCATTTTGCTATACTAAAAGTCAAATCTCCTTTTTCATACAGTTCATCCCCTGACACGGGATCGATACGATATTGGGGTACGCCATGTTTATTTATAGGATACACAATTTCTCCATCCGTCTTTATGTATTTACCAAGATATACAAACTCGTTACCGTCACGATCTTTCGGATAAAACGACTCGGAAAACAGTCTACTCCCTTCTTGTACTGTTCGCTTGGCGTAAACATTTATTTCACCAGCTTCGTCTTTTGGAAGGATAATTTCATTTTGAGAAGCATCTCTTGGATATATTTCTTCTAAATTCATTTTACGAGCATAACGTGAATCAATAAAGAATTCATTGCCTAAACTATCTTTTGGGTAGATTTCGTCACCGTTCTTTTTCGTAGCATAATTTAGAGGAGAATTATAGTCGTCTTTTTTCAAAGATATGTTTCTTCCCCTGATGGTTGGGTAATATTCATCTCCATTAGCCTTTCTTGCATAGAAAGGCGCTTTTAGTCTGTCTTTTGCGAAAATGTCTTGTTCGTCGTCGGTCTGTCTGTACATTTCGTCTTGGGTTATCGGATCTTTTGGGTATACTTCATTTCCATTTCCATCTATTTCATAGGGGTTACTAGATGCTGTGTAAACTGCCATCTTGACTCTCTTACTTTCTCTCTCTCGAAACAATGGGTGCCCGCCTTTTTTTTTTTCACTTTGAAGCATTCATCGATATAGGTTCCGAATCCTGAATCCGTGTCACCCATGCCTCTAGTTTTTTGTACCACTGTGACCTGAACGCTTTTTCGGCTCGTTCAGCGAGAGTCGCTTCTCTCGGATCCGGTGCTATGTGGAAATACAAACACTCGTGCTTACCGTCTGCTTTTAAATGCTGTTGCCGAAGTAATTTGCGATACGCTACTTTGATCGGTACCAGTACTCCGTCGTACACGAGTCTGTCGTCGTTCCAACTTTTAATTTTATTCTCGGCGGTGAACGAGTGTCCAAACGTGTTGAAATACGAATGTCTCTTGAGCCTGACCACATTTTCCAGTATAAAATAATATTGTTCATAGTGATAACCGTCACAGCCTATGAAATTTATTTTTTTCATAGAGAGGTCGTCGATTTCCTTGTGACGTATTTGGAAATGAAACCCCGATTCTTCTTTGAATTCACGAAACGCTGCAGCAAATTTTTTGTGCTTTGTCTTGTATCTGGGATTGCATTGACCGTGAGGAAAATCGTACTGATCCTCAAACATGGCACCCGTCGAGAAACGTCGATAGTCCAATTGTTCGTGATCTTTTAAATAGGGTAGGTATTCCCTCTCGAATTGTTCGCGAATGTCTTTGAAATGACACGGGGGTTGTTTCGTGCGCTGCAAACCTATAAAATAGTTTTGAACGCAGTAAGGTACTTTACGTCTGAGTAAAACCACCATGTCATTCATAGTTTTGGCCACAATACCATAGGATGTACAAAATTCATTTTTTGCCATACGATGACGCTAAAAAGTCCAATCACCCACACTTGATCTACCCACCACCAAGGTAACAATCGAATGAATAGCAATCGAATGATTAGCCACTTTTTGGGAAATTTTTTTTTACAATGTTGGCATTGGAAAGTTTTGTCGCCAGTTTGTATTCGAAAGTGATTTTGCAAAGGCACCTGATTCAGAAAAGGCTTTCTTGCAGACTGAATCTAGTCAAACGACCAAATTGAAACCTGAATCTAGTCAAACGACCAAATTGAAACCTGAATCTAGTCAAACGACCAAATTGAAACCTGAATCTAGTCAAACGACCAAATTGAAACCTGAATCTAGTCAAACGACCAAATTGAAACCTGAATCTAGTCAAACGACCAAATTGAAACCTGAATCTAGTCAAACGACCAAATTGAAACCTGAATCTAGTCAAACGACCAAATTGAAACCTGAATCTAGTCAAACGACCAAATTGAAACCTGAATCTAGTCAAACGACCAAATTGAAACCTGAATCTAGTCAAACGACCAAATTGAAACCTGAATCTAGTCAAACGACCAAATTGAAACCTGAATCTAGTCAAACGACCAAATTGAAACCTGAATCTAGTCAAACGACCAAATTGAAACCTGAATCTAGTCAAACGACCAAATTGAAACCTGAATCTAGTCAAACGACCAAATTGAAACCTGAATCTAGTCAAACGACCAAATTGAAACCTGAATCTAGTCAAACGACCAAATTGAAACCTGAATCTAGTCAAACGACCAAATTGAAACCTGAATCTAGTCAAACGACCAAATTGAAACCTGAATCTAGTCAAACGACCAAATTGAAACCTGAATCTAGTCAAACGACCAAATTGAAACCTGAATCTAGTCAAACGACCAAATTGAAACCTGAATCTAGTCAAACGACCAAATTGAAACCTGAATCTAGTCAAACGACCAAATTGAAACCTGAATCTAGTCAAACGACCAAATTGAAACCTGAATCTAGTCAAACGACCAAATTGAAACCTGAATCTAGTCAAACGACCAAATTGAAACCTGAATCTAGTCAAACGACCAAATTGAAACCTGAATCTAGTCAAACGACCAAATTGAAACCTGAATCTAGTCAAACGACCAAATTGAAACCTGAATCTAGTCAAACGACCAAATTGAAACCTGAATCTAGTCAAACGACCAAATTGAAACCTGAATCTAGTCAAACGACCAAATTGAAACCTGAATCTAGTCAAACGACCAAATTGAAACCTGAATCTAGTCAAACGACCAAATTGAAACCTGAATCTAGTCAAACGACCAAATTGAAACCTGAATCTAGTCAAACGACCAAATTGAAACCTGAAAAACAAAAAAAAATCTGAAATCGCTTCAGGCATCTGAAAATCTGAAATCGCTTCAGGCATCTGAAAATCTGAAATCGCTTCAGGCATCTGAAAATCTGAAATCGCCTTAGAATAATAATAATAATAATAATAATAATAGTTCTGTAAAAAAAAAAAAAAAAAAAAAAAAAATTTTTTTTTTTTTTTTTTTTTTTTTTTTTTTTTTTTTAGTATACATTAATAATATTTGAGAATATTTCCGAGCTGAGCTGAGCCGAGAATATTTCCGAGCTGAGCTGAGCCGAGAATATTTCCGAGCTGAGCTGGGCCGAGAATATTTCCGAGCTGAGCTGAGCCGAGAATATTTCCGAGCTGAGCTGAGCCGAGAATATTTCCGAGCTGAGCTGAGCCGAGAATATTTCCGAGCTGAGCTGAGCCGAGAATATTTCCGAGCTGAGCTGAGCCGAGAATATTTCCGAGCTGAGCT
>CM043111.1:70554605-70634605 GCA_023701765.1 Hylyphantes graminicola | reverse complement strand
GAAAACGAAATTCTGTGTGTTGATCTTGCACCGTGAGCACACCGATTGCGTACAAAAGTCCACCCACCAGCGAAAAAATGCCCATCGGCTCCAAAGACGATACATTCAACATGGTGATCGGTTTTTGGCCACGATGAGGTTCGCGTATACTTGATTCCAGAAATCTTCGTGAAGGTGTATCGAATTGCAGAGTTGATGACGAAAGGCATCGCTGTTGGGTATAATTTGAGCTAAACTTTGAATCGTTTCGGGCATGTTGCGAAACACGTGCTTTCGAAGCCACGGTTCGGACACACACCACATGTGATGCCACGTGGGAAAATGTTTGCGTTTGTAGTCGAGGTACAGATCAAAGTCTGAAGCCTTTAGTAATTTTTTGAGGAATGTCTCTAGGCCGGCATAAGTCACTTTCATAATGTCTTCGGGAGTGTGTACGTGAGTCATTCTTTATTATTTTGACGCGTGAAAACGACTCGTTCATGGACGAGCTGCACTCGCTTGTGTAGAGATGTGTATACATAATGTTTGTTTTTTTTTCTGCTTTCAGTACTAGAATTCCGAGACTACATTTCCCCCCTTTTTTACATCACGGATCCGAGACAAAGACAGCGGATCATGGAATCATCTCCCCCATGGTGTCCTTCACCCCATCCACTCTACGTGTGGCACGATCGGAATGGTAGGATGCATCTGTTAAAGTGTGAACGACCCTCCGATAAAAGTGAGACGTGTGACTGTCGTCGAGAATTGGAGCATGTTTTAGCGAGTGACGTGCCGTTCGTATGTTTAAGGATAACTGAATTTGGAACCCACGAAGCCTCGTGTCCCACCGTTCCGACATTGTGCAGCTGTCGTTTGAACGGGTTTCCCAATTACGTTAAAGTGAACCATACCATTCATCGGGAGGAATGTGTCGCGACCCAGTGCGATGGAACCTGTCGCACCCGCGACTTTCTTTCGTCTATCGTCTATGTAACACCTTCGATGCCCCCGAGGGACACATTGTGGTGGTGCCCGAAGAATGAATTTTTGCACTTGAAAAGTTGTTCAGGCCTCATGCCATGCATGTGCACCCATACCTTACTTTTGTGCGGCTACTACAAGATTCGACTGTCGAGACACGGACCCCATTTGACGCAATGTCCACGTAGCGTGGATTTTGGCGACTACTCGACAGACCCCTTGAAACTGTGTAGATGCCACGCGATCCTGAGAGAGCAATACCGTTGGACTCGTCTTACCGATGACGTCCAAGAAGCAGCAGACGGTGGTGGTGACACCGAAACAACAGACGGTGGTGACATGGAGAATACCTCGTCCTGTTTGAGTCAACTAAGCCTGGATGACACGATGTTAGTGTTCAAATGCGTTGTACTTTCTTTGCTACTCACATTTGTTTGGTTTCACGTACTTGACATGTAATTGTTTAAAGGATAAATGAAGGGGATGGGGTCACTGAGGGATTTACTCCATTGGGATAAATGTATTTCATTCTAGTAATTTTGTGTCACTTATTTCAGAGTTCACAACAGACCACGACTGAACGAGCCATAGAAACAATGGACACAGCGACAACGTCACCTATATTTTCGGAACAGGAATGCACCACCTGGAAGAAATCCAACGTCCAAAAAAAAACGTGCTGCTCTACACCCCGTTTCAAGTCCATACTGCGCCAAGATAGAGCTATAGACGAGCCTCAAACGATCTACTTGCACTGTGAAAATTGTGGTTATACAATTAAAAAAGTGTAAATTTGCACTGAAAAAAAAAAAAAAAAAAAAAAAATTTTTTTTTTTTTTTTTTTTTTTTTTAATATAAATAGTGATTGCATTTCAAAAGTTAGTTGAATGCATAGAGCACTTAAAGCTTTGAACACCGCGGCCCTCGTGTTCACGGGGGATCGCGAGGTGTACATTTCCTTTGCCACCATCCAAATAGTTATTGTGTTGGCAAAAGCAATTTACACCTTGCAACACTATCATCTAATAGTTGATGTGCTAGCAACCCTTGAAAGACTTCAAGAGCAACCGCCCTTACATCGCTACCATCCTCTCGAAATATGGCGCCTGGCATGGGGTGAGTTTATTATTTCTTTTTTCCCACGGCCCACTATTACCCTGGTCGTATAGTCGTACCAGTATTTCAGAACCAGCTGGAGATGGATGACATGAAGGAAGCCGCCTGGCATTGGAGATAGCACACGTCGTACTTTTCACCTAGCCATACCAGTAGTTTTGACCTTTTCCAGTACATGACTCCGATTGTCGTCATTGAAATGACACAAAGCAACATTAGCACTACCATGTACCATTTTCGGACTGCAATCAGGCAAATGACACTCAAACCTACAGTATAGGATCCGACCACAATCAAAACGCCATACACTATTGGATTAATCTCGATCATGGTGAATATGAATAACTCGTGCTTCTTGGATTTCATGTTTCCCAAACGTTTTCATGTATCCTTAGGAAAAAAAAAAAAAAAAAAAATTTTTTTTTTTTTTTTTTTTTTTTTTTTAATACACATTATGAATTTACATAGGATTTGACTGTAGTGACGGCATGTTCAAATTTGCCATTTAGCCATCCGCCGACAAATTTCAAGTGTTCTTTGGTGTGGGAAGTCATGTAGAGCATCCCTGCTGCCAGGCCGAGCGTCAGCACGATCAGTAGTAAAAATATATATCTTCCCGATAATACGGTCACAGCGCATAATATACAATTAATGTATATAGTGGTGTAAAACAATACACCATGGGCTAGGTAAGTTTCCTCTTGTACCATCTTGATTAATTTTCAAACTCGGGCAAAAGAGGACTTGTGGTATACGTTGGAAAGATACCAATGACATCACTTTCAAAACTTTCGTATTCTGATAGATAAATCTTACCAGGCGAACCCGTTTTCGTTTTTTGAAAACGACCATTGCTATACATGAGTGCCACATGGGGTGGATGCGAGATTCTCGATTTATAATGCAAAGTTATCGGCTCATTCGTCGTCTCAATAGTTAGAAAAGGACTTTTTTGGCTACTACTATGCAAGCGAGACAACTGAAAGGAGGTCCCCGCCGGTATGTTATGAACACTAGACCGTAAGCCATGTTGAACTTTAATCTGCGTGTCTGTCCTACTCGTTATTTCATAGAGTTCGTTTAGTAGAAACTTATTACTTTGTCTGGGTGGCATAACCGTTGTCGCTAACCTGTCATCGGGTTTACAGGAAAATACACCGTTTACGTGTTGAATGCCGTCCGTCAGCGGTGAAGGACAAAACACGAAAGGTTGCCCGGGATCGCACGTGGCATAGAGGGTCTGGTCGAACGCAAACTCACCCGACTGGATACGCTGGCCGACTTGACACGGCTCGTCGTCTTCCGACGGCTCGTCGAGGGTCGTTCGTTGAGACCAGAACAGATAGGTCACGTCGGGGACGGCATCGTGCCTCTCGAGATAGTGTCTCGATGCGTCATACTGACACGTGGTACCGTCTCGTAATCCAATGGAAAAATCAATTTGAGTTAAAAATGGATACAACTCACAATCTGGATGAACGCACGCATTATACACTTGGTTATAAATGTAAGGACTTTGACAATGGGTCTTTAAAAGTTTACTTTTCGCATCAGGATGGGTGTATGTCAACGGCTTCATCCACCCGTCCCAGTTCAAAGAGTCCATCTTGAACACGTCGACCCTCTCGTACCGAAAAGCATGTTCGGCATAATTCTGACACTTTTCCCCGTTGAAAAAGGCCGCGATCCCGCACGTTGTCACCAGTCCCGTAGCACAGTCGAAATACTCGTTCGGTTGACCAGAGACGGGGATGAGTGCAGACGCATCGTCCCGACAGGCCGATTCTATTCTCATGTATCGACCAATCTTTTGTCCGGCCGGCACCGAGGTGCGCTTCCGATTTCCGGACTCGCACTTGTAGCCGGTCACTTGATCCACGAGGGAGGAATACTTCCACCGAGGCACGTGCCTTGTCCATTCGTGGACGGGAACGATCGTGTCCGAGTCTGCGGGTTCGACATTTTCGCAAAATTTCGGAGCATCGCATTTCCACCATCTCGTGTCAAACACCTGGGGCAGGGATAGCTGGTGATCCGATGAGACCGTGTCCCAATTCGAGGGACAAGTCACGCTTTCTCGCACGCGACCTCCCTCGCAAATCACGTAACCGGGCGAATAGACCAAACCGTTCTCCTCCCTGGAGCGCATGGGCCTTTGTCGTCCGTCGGCCACACCGACGCACGTATCCGGTTCGCAAACGGGTTTTTCGGGGTTCAGAGGGTTGTGAAAGTAGCGAAATCCCGTCATGCACGTTTCGAACGTGGCTCGACCCCGTTGACACACGAGGAGCGTCTTCTCGTTCAACATCTGAAACGCGTTATGCTTACAAAAGTACTGGGCGTTTGTCGCTTTGCATTGATCGTGCTCGTAAAACGTGTCCGGACCACAGGAGACCTTCTCCAGTTGAGAATCCCGACACTGATAGTAAGTGAGCGGGTCCTGGGGATTGGGAAACTTGGCTCCGTCCGGTTGATCCAGGCACACGGAGATGCGAAGACAGTCACGGTGCCTGAAAACGTGACCGGGCGGGCACTGCTGAAGGCTCCCAATTTCCTTGTTCATGCACTCGAAATAAAAAAACCGTCGATCTTGAAACGCAGTTGGGGTGTCATATGCGACAAAACTGGAGGGCGACCCCGACAGCCGTTCGTTCTGCAGGTACTCATACAGGGCGCTGCCTGTGGCCAACACCTTATCGTGATTAGCGGCAAAGAAACAGGGATCCTTACGTCGTATTTCCCTGAGTCTGAATACATATTCGTCCGGCATGTCGGTTTTCCAAGTGCGATCGGCAAAGTTGCACTGGTAACCGCTAGAGGTCTGCCTGAAACTGTAAAAGTTGTCGGGATTCGTGTCATCCATGGACGTAGCTGGACGGGTGAGCGTTACATCACCACCAGACCCCACCACATACCAGAGAAACAGCAATAAGAACAGGAGGGATAGTATGTGACGCAAAAACATAATCTTGATTTCAGTGCTCAGGCCGAAACGCTTATTCGAATGTGGGCAACAAAGGTTTAGGGGTATAAGTTGGAAACTGACAGATTGCATTCGAACCAAACTTTCCATATCTTTCGGCATAAAATGTGTCATCCGGACCAATTTTGGCTTCCTGAAATCTTCCATGACTGTATTTGAGTACTACGTAGGGAGGATGCGAGACTCTTTCATTATAAGACAATGTTAACGCTGCATCGGTCGTCTCCATAGTGAGTTCTCGATTTTTCCCGCTACGCCAATTAAAATAGGGAGTCAGGTCAAATGGTTTGTTGGCATCCAACGAATGCCAATGATCGTCTACTAGGATTCTAGTTGCAGTCGCACTTATGACTTGATGAAATTTAGTTCGTGCAAATTCATACTTTTGGTGAGGTTGCAAAACCGTTGTCGCTAACGAGGCATCAGCCTTGCAAAAAAATACGCCTTGCTGTTTTTGAATGCCGTCCGTGAGCGGTGAAGGACAAAACACGAAAGGTTGCCCGGGATCGCACGTGGCATAGAGGGTCTGGTCGAACGCAAACTCTCCCGACTGGATACGCTGGCCGACTTGACACGGCTCGTCGTCTTCCGACGGCTCGTCGAGGGTCGTTCGTTGAGACCAGAACAGATATTTCACGTCGGGGACAGCCTCGACTTTTTGAATGTATCGCGTCGATGCGTCGTACTGACACGTCGAGCCGTCTCGCAATCCAATGAAAAAGTCAATTTGAGATAAAAACGGATACAACTCGCAATCCGAATGAGCACACACATTATACAAGTCATTGTAAATATGTGGACTTGCGCAATTTTTCTTTAAATTTCTGAATTTTTTATAGTTCAAATTAAATTTCCACGGCATTATCCACGCGTCTCTGTCCAAAGAGTCCATCTCAAACACGTCCACCCCCTTGTACCGAAAAGCATGCTCAGTAGAGTCTTGACACCTTTCACCGTTAAAAAACGCAGCCTTCCCGCACAACACCACATGGCCTATGGTACAGTCGTAATACGCGTTCGGTTGACCGGACACGGCTACCTTTGCGGTCGTGTCTTCCCAACAAGCCGATTCCATTCTCATGTCTCGACCAATCTTGTGTCCGGCCGGCACAGACGTGCGCTTCCGCTTTCCGGACTCGCACTTGTAACCGGTCACTTGATCTACGAGGGAGGAATACTTCCACCGAGACACGTACTTTGTCCATTCGTGGACGGGGACGATCGTGTTCGAGTCCTCGGGCTCCACATTTTCACAAAATTGTGGAGCTGCGCATTCCTGCAATGTCGTGTCAAACACCTGGAACAAGGGTAGCTGGTGATCCGACGAAAACGTGTCCCAATCGGAAGAACACATCACGGTTGTCTGCACGCGATCTTCCCGGCACACCACGAAACCGGGCAAATACACCAAACCATTCTTAGTCGTGGGAGGCAGCGGTTTCCGTCGACCATCCGCAACACCGACGCAGTAATCCGATTCACAAACAAGTTTCTTGGAATCGAGCAGATCATCAAAGTAGCGGGACCCGGGTGGGCAGATTTCGAACGCGGCCCTCCCACAGCGACACACGAGAAGCGTCCTCTCGTCCAGTATTTGAAACGCATTGTGTCGACAAAAGTACTCGACGTCCGTCTCTTTGCACCCATCGTGTTTGAAAAACATGTCCTTTGCACACTGTAACCGTTCCATTTTGGAATGAATGCATCGGTAATAAGAGAGCGCGTCCAGGGGATCGGGAAACACCATTCCGTCCGGTTGATCCAGACACACGGAGACGGGTATACAGTCGTGGTCCCTGAAGACTTGGCCCGCGGGACATTGATGAAGGCCCATAATTTGCTGGTTCATGCACTGAAAGTAAAAGACTTTGCGATCCTGAGAGACGAGAGAGGCATCTACTTCGACGGAGCTCGTGGACGGCCAAAGCAGATCCTTCTGCCAATACTCGTAGAGTGCGCTGCCTGTGGCCAACACTTTGCCGTGATGTGTGAAGCCCCCACAAGGATTCTTGCGTCGGATTTCCCTCGAATGGAACATGTAGTCGTTCGGCATGTCTGTTCTCCAGATGCGATCATTGAAACTGCACTGATAACCGTGGACAGTGTTCCTGAACGTGTAGGCATTGTCCGGCTCATGATCGTCCAGCCGTGTCGCGGGACGAACGGCACGAGCCACGCCGCCCCCCAGACCCATCATGTAACAGAAATATAGTAATAAAAACATTAACGCTATCATGTGAAGCATCAGCATAACCTTGGTTTATTGAGAAGCAGCTTGACACTCGTGCAGTTTTTCTTTAAAAAAAAATCTGTATGAATTTCGCGTGTACATCTGTTTTTTTTTTCCGTGCTAAAGGATGTTTGAACAAAAACAACATCGCCAACCCAAATCTTGAAATCGCATCGTGAAATCGCCAACCCAAATCTTGAAATCGCATCGTGAAATCGCCAACCCAAATCTTGAAATCGCATCGTGAAATCGCCAACCCAAATCTTGAAATCGCATCGTGAAATCGCCAACCCAAATCTTGAAATCGCATCGTGAAATCGCCAACCCAAATCTTGAAATCGCATCGTGAAATCGCCAACCCAAATCTTGAAATCGCCAACCCAAATCTTGAAATCGCTTCGTGAAATCGCCAACCCAAATCTTGAAATCGCATCGTGAAATCGCCAACCCAAATCTTGAAATCGCCAACCCAAATCTTGAAATCGCTTCGTGAAATCGCCAACCCAAATCTTGAAATCGCTTCGTGAAATCGCCAACCCAAATCTTGAAATCGCTTCATGAAATCGCCAACCCAAATCTTGAAATCGCTTCGTGAAATCGCCAACCCAAATCTTGAAATCGCCAACCCAAATCTTGAAATCGCTTCGTGAAATCGCCAACCCAAATCTGAAATCTCTAATTCTCAGCTCAGACATAATTCTCAGCTCAAAAGCTCAGCTCAGCTCAAAAAAAAAAAAAAAAAAAAAAAAAAAAAAAAAAATTTTTTTTTTTTTTTTTTACTATATTACTTGATGCCTTTCCTATCACTCTTCTTGGAAGGTGGTCAACTAGGTTGATTTGTTGTGCTCTGCTTCGTCGGCATGTGAGTATATCTGTTTCTTTTGTTGCCCTTATTCCCAATAGAAAACTTTGTGTTATGTTGTTTTATGAACTATTTCAGATTCAGTTACGTGTTTACCTTAGAAATGGGTTTATGTACACTTTAAACGAAATTGTTAACTCATAGCGGTATTTTTTTATCTTTCATTAGGTAGCATTGGAGATCATTCTTTCTCCCTCCTTTCCCTCATAGTATAAAATATTATCAGAAATCATGAGTGAGAAGCTCGACCTTTTATGTTTACGTCGAATATCCCAGTGTTTGTCGGAACTCAAAGACGTGTACAAGTTAGCGCTACCACAATCGTTGCAAACGCAGCTCATGCATGTTTTCAATAATACCAGGAACGAAAAATTTAAAGAGACGCTCTTCAGCAGCGAGAAACCAGATTGGTTAGAAACAAATCTCCCTTATACTAACGAGTATATCCCTTATACTAAAGAGTATCTCAGAAAGATGCGAATCAGGTATATAAAAGAGCGTGACTGGACCCAGTGTCGACCTTTGCCGCGAGATATATACGCTTTTATCATGCAATTACAGATTCGAGCCATTTACGAAATGTTTCCTCCGAATGATCCTTGTCATTTTATAAATCGCAGTTTTGTTAAAACTCCTTCCAAATTTTCACAAATCAATTTGTGTGAGTCGTGTTTTATACGGGACAGGTATTATCAAGGCGCACGGTACACGCTGGAAAGGACCCACGAAGTGTATGTCATGGGTTTGCACGCCTCCTATATATTAGATACTCATCATTGGTGTGCCAATTGCGTTACCACTCCCCTTTTTCAAATATTTAGCGAAATGGAATGTCCACAAAATGAATACTTAAAAGACCACGTCAAAAATCCAATGTATTGGGGAATTGACGATTCCGATAATGATGATACGTATGACAGCGAAATAGTGAACCATCCACTGGCAAAAAAACGTACCTCGTTTGGACATATACCAAAAACAAATCTGTAGGAATACTTTTTTTGTTAAATGTAAAAAAAATGTAAATAAATATAGAATATTGGGAAAGGAGGTGAGAATACTAAAACTGCAATCGTCTCGAGCCACCCGGAGTAATTGAAATCGTGCCACCCGGAGGAATTGAAATCGTCTCGAGCCACCAAAAGGAACTGAAATCGTCTCGAGCCACCAAAAAGAACTGAAATTGTCTCAAGCCACCAAAAGGAACTGAAATCGTCTCGAGCCACCAGAAGGAACTGAAATCGTCTCGAGCCACCAGAAGGAACTGAAATCGTCTCGAGCCACCAGAAGGAACTGAAATCGTCTCGAGCCACCAGAAGGAACTGAAATCGTCTCGAGCCACCAGAAGGAACTGAAATCGTCTCGAGTCACCAGAATTAACTGAAATCGTCTCGAGCCACTAGAAAGAACTGAAATCGTCTCGAGCCACTAGAAAGAACTGAAATCGTCTCGAGCCACTAGAAAGAACTGAAATCGTCTCGAGCCACTAGAAAGAACTGAAATCGTCTCGAGCCACCAGAAGAAACTGAAATCGTCTCGAGCCACCAGAAGGAATTGAAATCGTCTCGAGCCACTAAAAGAACTGAAATCGTCTCGAGCCATCAGAAGGAACTGAAATCGTCTCATGCCACGGAACTGAATTTCAATTATGTAATGTGATGTTGTTGTGAAAAAAAAAAAAAAAAAAAAAAAAATTTTTTTTTTTTTTTTTTTTTTTTTTCAATACTAGTCCATCACATTACAGGTAAGGGATTCATATCATGACGCAACACTTTGGCTACTCTATTCGCTGGGAACATTTGGGTAGGGTTCGTTTCGAGTCCAATGTCATCAACGTGCGCGTCACGTTTCTCGACGAGTCCGGCCTCGAATTCTCGTTGGAACGAAAGTACCGAGAATGGTTGGGAGTTTGCACCAGCAACATGGAGCGCGTGGTGGCCCTCTTGAAGAAACATTTCCCAAACAGTCGGCCGCACTTTCAGGAAGTCGACCCCAAACGGAAGGTGTTGCCCTACCTGTCGCAACGTTTAACGACACAGCGTCTAGATTCCCCTGCCAAGCCTTTTTACAAAGTCTTTTTAAATGTACCTTTGGAACCGGTGGGGAAGTTTCTCAAGAAATACAAGTTCAGTTACTACGACGCAAACGATTGGCGTGTGCGGCTCTACATTGATTTGTGCGACTCGCACACGCCAGGTTTTTTGTACAAATGGTATTCGGTGACCACCGGAACCCCGTGGTTGTTGGGTTCCCTCGTCATGGATCGCACGCGGACCCACTTGCCCCCTTTCACGGTAGTCGCGTTCGATCTGGAAACGGTACCCATGGACAAGGGAAATCGCGTTCCCAACGGACACCACGTCAGTGACGAAATCGTCATGATCAGCGTGTACAAGTGGAACACGTCTGCCCCGCGAGACGTACAAAAATGGCTGTTGTATCGACCCGTGCCCGGCAGCGAGGCCATCGATTTTCCGGACAGCGTGCCGCACATTACTGAGTCCGACATGCTCCGAGATTTTCACGACAAAATCAAAGACGCCCACATTTTGACAGGGTACAACATTACCGGATTCGATCTCGGTTGCGTGTTTGCGCGCCTACTCTGGCTCAAAATGCACAACGTCCTGAAGCACTATTCATCGTGCCACGTGGGTCAGCATCTCATCACCACGTATCGACAAAAAATTGTCCTGGATCTGTATCCCTACTTTAAAACGTTTTCCAATTACGATTTGCCCAGCTTCAAGTTGGACGATGTGGCTCGCGTCAAACTCGGGGGCGACTCCAAAGTGCCCGTCAAGTCCACCGGTCTGTGGAGTTGGTACACTCGATCCGAGGCCGCCGCTCTGTTGGCGCGGAACGCGACTGCCGAAGAGGCGCACCGCGTCTTGCAACCCGACCACGTGACGCCCGATCAGTTTGGAACGTTTCAAGAGTACATGAAGTACTGCCTCCAGGATTCCTCGCTCGTGCATCGTTTGTTCGAGAAAGAAATGGTCCTGTCGTTTGTCATCGAGAGGGCCAATTTCACGGCATGGGACGCCGTCCAAGCGTTGTACATGGGCAATTCCAATTTCCTGGTAGGTCTGTTCAAGACTTTTGGAACGGCGTTGGGGTTTTTCGTCAACACCCACTTTTTCGACAGTCCCGTCCATGTCAAGAAATTGGCTCCCCTATTTGGGGGTGCCAAGAAAACCTACCAAGGAGCCCTCAATTTTTGCAAGCCCGAACAATCGTACGAGGACGTGAGCGTGTTGGACTTTGCCAGCATGTACCCGAGTACCCTGTTGAGTAGTAATCTGTGTTACAGTACGTGCACGATCATGACTCGCGAAGAATGGATGGCGTGTCCGTTGGCTCAGACGCTCACCACCATACCGTATCGCGTACACGGCGAGCAGGATTTCAGAGAGGGGTGTCCCGGAGCGTGTCCCGACCGTTTTCGCTACCCTGCCTTCGATCCCGCGGTGGACACGTTCGCTATCGTCGTGAACGAAAAAGGCGACGCCTTTCTGCCCAGCATCGTACGACACTTTATCGAGTTGCGGCGACATCATCAGGCGGCGTATCAGGAGACGCGCGACGTGTATCATTACAATGCCCAACTGAATATCAAGATTTTAATCAATTCGCTGTACGGCGTCATGGCCAACAAGAATTCCATCCTGGCCCATTTACCCATCGCCATGTCGATCGTGACGTTGGCCCGCTATCAACTGCTGGGCTCTTTCCATTACATTCAAAAGTGCGGATACCAAGTCTGTTATGCGGACACGGACAGCCTGATGGTGCACCGGTGGCCCTACGCCGACGCGTCGAGCATCAACGCCTATCTCAATTTACCCCACGTCGAATTGAAATACGAACAATGCATGAAATGCTTGGTCGTTTTGACCCGGAAACGATACGTGTTCCAAACGCAAGCGGGCGAGATTGTTACCAAGGGATTCCAGAAACGCGTCAATGCTCTGCTGACCTACCTGACCCAAGTGATCCTGGCAAGGGTGTGGGAGGCCATTTTCGGATCTCTGTCGTCGCAGAGTCGAGATGAACTGGTGAGCGAGGGTTGGATCATTTGGGTGCACGTCCTCCAACAAGCGTTGTACATGTGCCGGGATGCGAAAAAATATGCCATTACACGGAAAACGAAGCCGCTGCACGAGTACAAATCCACGACGTGTGCCACGGTACGCATGTTGAAGCGTTATCCCGACAAAGCCAACGACTATATCGATTACACGTACAGCCGCGCCGACATGGCAGTGCGCGAGGCCAGCAAATGGGTGCTGGACGCCAACGAGTGCGAGTGGGTCAACTACGAACAGTTGATCATGAGTCAAAAGAAGATATTTTGCTTGCTGCTGAATATGGCCTACTGGAAACTGGAACAAGCTCCTCTCGTCATGTGTCAACACGTCATGAACACGTTACGCTGGAAACAGTTTATGCATGCCGAATTGTTGTATGGCTTCGCTAACGGCCGGCGGCATGTGGAACTGCTCGTGGAGAAGGGCACGAAATACACGTTCTACGTGAATGATTGGGTACGACGAACCACTCGGTTGAGAAGAACGCAATGATGAAAACTTTTTGTGGACCATATCATCCCACTCGAGGAAAACTGAAATGGATGAGGTCTTTTGAACTGAAATCCACTTTTTCTTTGAAAAACTCTTCTTTCTCTCAGCTCAGAAATTCTCTAATACGGTGTCAAAGTAGTATAATGGATCTATCAAGATTGAAAATGCGTCGTGTCTCACTTTTAATCTCGCCCTAGTCCATGTATGATATTCAAGACCATAGTTGAAAAAAAAAAAAAAAAAAAAAAAATTTTTTTTTTTTTTTTTTTTTTTTTTTAAATACATGGGTTTAACTCTTGTACATGACAGCGCCAGCAACTCCGAACGTGACGAGGTGTAGAGCCGCCAACCCATAGAACAGAACCTGGTGTTCGCTAAATAGTGTTTGACCGACTCTCGTAGTTCCCGAAACATGATTGTATACCGTGTAAGTTAGGAACCCATAGCCAGTGGTGCTGAATAGAATTAGAACCAATAGAGAGGTGGTCAGGATTGTCTTCAAATTCATACTGCTTTATTATCCCATCACAAAGAGGACTCCTACCAGAGCCATACCTATTACATTGATCACAGGTGGAGCATACATGATCATTGAATTCTGTGCCCAGTGAGCGGGAGCTGTCACTGAGGCGGTTGCACTACTCAGACTCCACATGTTGTACGCCTGAATAACGACCGACGTCAACAGCAAAATCAACACGCCAACCAATATTATATTTTTGAAAGTTAACATCTCTTACTTTATCGAGATCGAAGAGGCGCGTTCGAAAAACAAGCGCCATGGCTGTGCAAGCTCTAGTCCACACGACGGGCGTTGTCCTGGATCGCGAATACATCCCCTTGGAAGTGGCTTATGTCGACGTGATGGGTGTCGAGTGCGTTTTCCTCCTCACCAGCCCAGTATCCTATCAAGAGGCCAAGCAATCTTTTCCGCACATTCGACCCGATGCCAAAATGTCGACGCGAGACGGTTCGTCTCGCGTCAACGTTCAACACTTTCTGCACACGCGACTGTTGGTATTGCAGAGAGTCTTGAGACGATCGGATGTCATGTTTGGTTACAAAGGCAACAGTTATCAAAAAACTTTTATGGATAGAATGCATTTGCCGTTCACCTGCAACGTTGAAACGCTGTCGGTTCCGTCCATACCGAGATTGCGAAACATGTATCCGTACATCGTGTTCCCGGACTGTCCGCATCACATCACCTCGTCGCGATGCGCTCGCACCGCCGTCCACGTGCTATTCGCTTATATGACGCATCAAAATCTTATTTTGCCGCTCGGCCAACAATAGCTGTTCGGTCAAGAGCATCTCGTCGGTTTTGGGGAAACAGGGTGGTGGGTAGTCGGGCGTGGTGGTCGTCAACCACATATCGTCCAGCTGGTTCAGAGCCAGCAGTCGATGAAAGACGTCAATGACGCGCGGGGGCGGATGCACCAACGAGACCCTCTGAATGTTTTCGTCGACACAGGACACGTTTTGTAAAAAATTGAAAATCGTACCGTCCTTCTCGGTCAGACAGGTCGGGTATCGACCTTCCAGCAATTGGCGAATTGCCGATTGTACGAGATGTTGAACGGTGCGAGAGAGCGCGTGCTTTGGCCGAAGATGCACAAAAGCCTCCAGATTAGAGGCCGATTGCCAGTGCACGGGATTCACGTGTTCGGAAGCCGGAAGCATGACCATAGACATGGGATCCATCATGTCGCCTCGAGCCGTACACGTGATATCGTACAGACGCGCCGTTTTGTCCACGGGTTGGGGCACGAGACAGAGAGAATTCGGAAGAGGTCTGCGACGCGAAATCCACCCGCGTGCCAGCTCTCCCCAGAACGAGGCAGACACGTAACGGAAGGGTCCCGATTCTCCGGCTAGCACCTTCTCCAAAATGGTCTGATCTTGCTCGAGCACGGGGTCGGCCTCGCGTCGCGCCAAAAAGGCCAACAGGTGATTGAAAAAGAGAGTCACGTTACGCGTTTTGAAAGAGGGCAGCAACGTATCCGAGGGTCGGTCCAGATAATCCATCAAAATGTCAATGTCTCCGGTAATGTTGTAGCGGAACATGGTGAGACCTCCACGTTGAATCGTGTCTCGCCAATGTATTCCCTCCGACTGCAGTCGGAAAAGGAGTCTGTAGAGAATAGCAGGCGGCTCTAGGGGAGTCGCGTCCGATCCAAACAAAAGTTGTTCAAACCATTCGATCAAGGAGCAATTGGACATCTTGATTCCAACGCCACAAGTTCCAGTGAAAGGGATACGTTTGCGCCGAGTAATATTGTAAAAAGTTCCGGGCCATGCAACAATGGACAAAGTATAGGATGCCAAACAAGAGAAGGTAAATGACCCACATGCCCACTTGAATCCTACTCGGAAGAAAAAAAAAAAAAAAAAAAAAAAAAAAAAAATTTTTTTTTTTTTTTTTTTTTTTCAAATATATAAATCAGGACAGGAAAAGAGGCACTGATCGAGTGTGTGCCATGGGGATCACAAACTTTTGCAAGCTCCTGGAACCCTTACAGGAATATCCCACAGAGCCTGGTACCTTCGATTCTATCCTGTACGACATTCAATCCCTGTTGCACGTGGCCATTCAGTTCTCAACGTCCAACACTAAACACAAACTTCTCAGGGATATTCCGCGGCATGCCTGGAATTCATTTCATAAAGATTTGTTGAACATGTTGCCGTTTGCCACGCAACCAATCACACTGATCGTGTCTTTTGACGGCGAAGGAGTTCCCATGAAGTGGCCCACCCAACAGCAACGACGCACCAAAACAAATCCCAATGCGTTTTCAGACGTCAAGTCCGTTTGCAAAATGGTTCTCTTCGGAAACAATATCATTTCCCTGGCCGTGCGAGACTATTTTCGGGAACAATTGAAAGCCCACTTGAGCATTCCTCCTTTCGATAAAATTGCCCACGTTTACCTCAGCGGTTGTAACGTGCCCGGTGAGGGAGAACACAAAATTTTTCACATAGCCGAGCAGTTGGCTCTGCGACATCCCATCGTAGTTAGCATCGATCAAGATGTTTTCATTTTGGCCCTCTTGCGCATGCAACGCTACACGACTCTCCAAATACATCGGTACGGGCTCTTTTATCCCATATCCGACATATACCAACGCTGGTTCCTCCTCGGTCCACTGGAAACATGTTCCTTTTTATTCGGAAACGATTTCATCCCACCCCTCGTTTCGATTTCACCCGCGAACGCACCCACTATTTATCAACATCTGAACACGGAGGTGACGGCGGAGGACAAACTGCATCCGGTACACCTGCTGGCGCGTTTCATTCAACACATGAAACCTCATTTACGATACCAAGAAGTCACACACATTGATACCGTGCTGGTCAATCATTTTTGGGTCACGTTTTTCTGGCTCAAAGACTACTACACAAAGTCCCACTTTCCTCAAAAGTACATCCGTAATCCCGTGTATCAGGCCTTTGATCGCAATCAACTGCTCACGGCTCTGTCCGTGCCCGACATGGTGGAGTACGAACGCGCGCTCGAAAGGTACCACGGCATCCGAGCTGGGTCAGCGGTGACCCCCCAACAGGCTCGGGAGACCGTGTTTCAAGACGATAAAGTCTTGCAGCAACTCACCTCGTACTGGGTATCACCAAGCGCCGAAACGTGTATTGCTTTACACTCGTCCAGAACACAGTAATGATCCAACACAGGATGAACATAAAGATCCAATACCATTGCGATTGGAACCATGCCAGGGGTAAAAAACGAAAGGGTCCGAAAATGATTTGCACTGCCCTCTTGTGATGCAGACGCCGATCCAGTTGAATGAGTTGCAAGACGGGCCAAGGAGCCGTAATGACGTGCAACTCGCGATCTAAAACAATAAACTCTCGTTGCCAATCGACTTGATCAAACAGAGACACGTCGAAACTTTCTGCTCGCGGGTACTCGTCGTACACGTCGGAACCGCAAACGGTTTTGAGCAACTGAGTGGCAAAAATTTTATTTTTCGGATACGTCAACAAAAGTCGTGATTGCACCAAAGAGTCGTGGTAAGATATCCAAGGCGAGTAATACAGGACTTTTTCTAAACCTTTCATCTTGATTGATTTTTCTTTGGGGGGGAGGAAATCCAGAGACAAGTTGTCACTGGTAAGAGAGAATCTAAAAAGTCATTTCGAAAAAAAAATTGTCATTTAAATGGATTTAGATCAAGAATATGTATTTCAAAGATTCTTATATAAAAATGGATCAAGTCAAGGAAGTAGAAAAAAAGATGGAATCTCAAAGACTCAGTGGAAAGTATTCTAGGCACGATATCTATTTGCCGAGTTCATCTCACGCTGAACTGGATTCTGAGATCGCATCGGCAAAATTCAATTTAAAACCTGTAATACCTCCCGAGAAATTGTCAACGTTCAGCAGCGATAATTCGGATAACGAAGATCCCATGTTGCCCGCGAGTCCCGTTACACCCATTGACTTGGAACACATTAAAAAAGAATACGGTGCTCCGTCCATTTCTGATTTAGTCATCAAAAAAGAACCCAGCGAGGAAGGAAATGATGATCCCGTGACAGAGACGAACGCATCGCTCGTTGAGACATTGAGAACAGATGCAAGGGCTGTTGAGAATAGGCAATTGGAACAGAATACTTTAGCCCTCGAGAAATGGGATCACAGTACAGTGATGAAAGACGAGCTCAAAGTTTTTGAAGGTGTAGAAAATACATTGAACGCCTTGTCGAAAGGAAAGAAAAACCAACGTAAAGACAAGTCAAAACAGCAGCAAACAAAATTGGATGAGCAGCAAGAAATAATGGCTAAATTAGATAGAGAACGTAAAAGGGTAGAGTTGAAAAAACAAAAAAAGATTGAGATGGAAAAACGTACTTTGGCAGAGTCTGAAGAAATAAAACGTCAACAAATGGAGTTTGAAGAAGAAAAACGTAAACAAGCAGAGTCTGAAAAAGCAAAACGTCAACAAATGGAGTTTGAAGAAGAAAAACGTCAACAAATGGAGTTTGAAGAAGAAAAACGTCAACAAATGGAGTTTGAAGAAGAAAAACGTAAACAAGCAGAGTCTGAAGAAGCAAAACGTAAACAAATAGAATCCGAAGAAGCATTACGTAAACAAATAAAGCTTGAAGAAGAACAACGTAAACAAACAGAGTCTGAAGAAGCAAAACGTAAACAAATAGAATCCGAAGAAGCATTACGTAAACAAATGAAGCTTGAAGAAGAAAAACGTAAACAAACAGAATCTGAAGAAGTAAAAGATGAACAAATGGAGTCTGAAGAAGAAATGGATACTGCCGAAAACAAGAGCGAAAATATTAGAAAACGAACGCGCGATAATAGTGAAAATGAACCAGATGAATTGTCCAAAAATTTAAAAAGGAGATCAGAAATTAAATTAAAGATTAATGAAAAACAACCTCCAAATATATTAACTATCAAGAAGACTCAAGTAGTAAAGATGGAACACTTGTATTACCCTAAAATAAATTGCTACGAACGATATAGAGATATGATTGGGTTAGATATACGAAGAAGAAATTATGTGCATCTGCTAAAAAGGCAAAAAACAATGTCAGTGAAATACATATCAAAGGTAGTAGAGCAAGGAAAAGAACCGATAATTGTACCTACAATTGATTACCCTCTCCAGTCGCTTGTACCTGTGAATGCACATAAAAATATCGTAAGTTGTATATTATCTCCCGGGGACGTAGATATTCCCGTATATAAGCTTCCAAGCAAGGATCCACCGAAGTAAAAAATTTGACCACAAGTGCAGCATTAAAAAAAAAAAAAAAAAAAAAAAAAAAAATTTTTTTTTTTTTTTTTCAGATATAATAAAAATGGTATCCTGTGGTATACCATCTCCAATCAAGATGGACTACGAGAAGTACATAGAACATATCCGGAATAATCCTGTGCTGGCCAAGGAAGCCGAAAATATGGCAGCTCATAGTGGTAGCACTAATTTGGTACGGGAAGATTGGCTCGCTACTTTGGAAGAGCTTCCCGTTCACAGGAATCATACACTCAACAAAGTTCAATATTCTAAAGGGTACAGCGGTTCGAACGGAGCCTACAATGTTCGCAGCGTCACAAACTCTTCCAACGCGTACAAAGTCGTTGTGTTGGGATGCTTTTATCTGGATAAGCCAAAGGATCTCAAGAAACTGAATGAGGTCGGTGACAGTCATGCGTCCAATGACTGGTCCTTCAAGACGAGAAACTGTCCACCATTACAGCACATTGGTCAGGCCATGCGTGAAAATGATGGTAAAACCTTGAATGATGGAGCGAGACTGTTTATGGAGAACTGTACACCAGCCTTGTGCGCTCTTTGCCAAAAGTATCACGAGCAATTCAACGTGGAATGTGACTTGTCTCACAACTGGTGTGTCACGAAATTGCACATTTTTAATGGGGACATTATTTACAATACGTTCAAGAGTCACCTAGTCAAAATAATGCAAAATATAGGTACATTCTTGGCCATTTGTCAGGTCAACATTTATAGTCGCACAAGCTATGGCGAAGATAAATTTAAAGTAGGAGGTCTCATCAAGAATATCATAGTGTTCCAAGAATCTGCTATATTACCACAACAAATAAAATTTGGCAAGGAGTTGAACTTAGTAGCACCAGCGATCGAATTTCCACAAACGCAAGAGGAAGGAAAAGCAGAGGTCATTAACCACATATACCCTGTGAATGGCAGTCGTGACTAAATGTATCAAACAATTGTCACGGTCACATGTCATTAAAAAAAAAAAAAAAAAAAAAATTTTTTTTTTTTTTTTTTTCCAATTAAAGTTATCGTTAGCGACACTCGCCCAGTACTTCGAACGTGGGTCTCTTGCAGTAAGCCTGTCCTGTCACCGCTCTGATGGTGGCCGCGTGAACCGAGAGGGGAGACATTCTGTTATCACGAGGTATGAGGGTTTTACCCTCTTCCCCCACCGAATAGTAGTGACACGAATTGTTGGGTCCGCGACGAATAAACCATTCTAGGCTGCTGTTGCCGTCCATGCCGCACTTTCGATACCTCGTCCACCGGATGCCATGGAGCCATTCCTCGGGATCAACGATCCGAGCCACGTGCAGAGTGGTCACCGATGAAACGAGCTCTTGGGCCGTTTTGACCGCTGGCATTTCCATGTGCAACGTGTACAAATCCATCAGATAGGATTTGGTGACGTGTTTACACATCAGGACCGTGTATTCTTTTTTCGTGAGTGTCTCGTCGTCCATCAAGACAAGCGTCAGACACAGCAACTCGCAGGTGGGACAGCCATGACTGACGAGGGGCGACACGTGCGTTACAAGTCCGGGTTCGACAAACATGTAGAGACGCTCACGGCCAGTCAGAGAGCGTTCCCTCACTTGCTTCACGCTTGGCTGCAGAGTCCCCAACACAGAGTCGTGATTGTCGCGGGTGGGCCCGGCACGGGGAAAACCTACACGGTCATCCAGACCTTGAATTTCGTGCCGATACCTCAATTGCGCATGGCTCCCACGGCCCGAGTCGCACACAAAATGGACGGCTCGACGCTCTACTCGGCGTTGCGCTTGCAGTGGGGAAAAGGGTCCGCATTGGAACACCTCCAGAAGGACTTGGAATCGGAAACGGAGGTGTCCGTGTGCATCGATAAGAGTCGAATCTTGTTGAGCGAGTTTTATTGCAGATGGCAGCCCCAGATTATCGTTCTGGACGAAGTCGGGATGATGCCCTATTGGTTGACCCATTGGATCATTCATTATTTTTTTCAATCGTTAAAACCGAAACTGTTTATCGTGATGGGGGATCCAAACCAACTGCGACCCGTCAAATCCAATCACAACATTTTCAGCGTCGCGCTGAGGTACGAACACACGCGTATCGACTTACTGGAAAGTAAACGCTTTACTCACGCTTACGAGCAGATCATCCAACGACTGAGGAAATTTGTAGACGTCCAGGACACGGAAGGAATGCTAACCTGTCTCGGCGAATACTTTCCCGTGGTCGATGAAATCGATGACACCATTTTGCGTCAGTGCACGCGTGCCATGGCCTATCTGAAATCGAGCGTGGAATCGTACAACGCTTTCTATTTAAAGCACTTGGTCAGCGGACCCGTGTTGCGTTTGTGGAAAAAAGGCGAGGGTAAAGAGACGTTTGTCGACGTCAAAACGGGATGCCGCGTCTTTGTCACTCAAAATGGAGTGTCGAACGCTCCGAATGGAACGTGTCTCATTTTTGAGGCGTACGTGAGTAAGGAGGACGCAGTAGAGTGCAGCTATCCCGGCCTCCACCGTCGAACACTCGTGAAACGCAACTCGAATGGGGAATTTCCAATTGTGGTGGGATTCGCGGCGACCGTCCACAAATTTCAAGGAGACACGATTGACGACCCTGCCATAGCTATTAATTTTAACGAGAGCAGGGACTTGAATTTAATCTACACGGCCCTGAGCCGAGTAAAGTGTGTATCACAAGTGATTGCAATTCAACTGTAATGGATTTGAAAATGGGTAAAAAAAAAAAAAAAAAAAAAAAAAAAAAAATTTTTTTTTTTTTTTTTTTTTTATGTGAATGTAAAGAAAGGAGGACATGGACAGTGATACAGACTCCGAGGCCGCGCAGCCGCAAGAATCGTCTGTAACCCATTGGATACCTGATTCACATCAGTGGCCATACACTTTAGCTATACGTAATCTGCCTGATGTCAAGGTGTTCTCTCGGAGGCGACCCAATGACTTTGCGGCCGTGGCCATCGACCAAAATGTCTGTGTCGTCGTCATGAATACTTTGTGGTTTGAACGATCCATTCATACTCCGAATTGGGAAGAGGACGTGCTTTCCGCCCTGAAACACCTTGAAGTGTACGATATTTTTACTCATGGTTTTTGCATGCCATTGAAAAATACCTTACAATCAAATCCGGCGTTCGACCAAATGAACATCAAAGAAGTGACTCTTTTTCACAAGCTCCTATATCCGTGCAAAAAGTGTCAGTCAAGGACATGTGCTTTTACGAAAGCGTTCCTGCTCTGGAAAAAGCAAACCAAAAGAGAAGAATGTAATCTGCAACACTAACCCATATGGATAAACCTGCGATGGCGACCAACCATGGTTCTTTGACCTGCTCCATTTGTCTGTCCAGCTCTATGATGTCGTGTAACGTCTTCAAATTACCATGTCATCATCGCTTTCATTTGAGCTGCATCACCGCATGGCTGTCCAAGTCAAAGACTTGCCCAACATGCCGCTCAACAATAACAACTGCCATGGTACGAACAACTCGGCGTCGCTTCTTAAGACAGAAAGTGCTACACTTTGGCATCTTGTTACTGAGTGTCATGGACATGTAATGAAAAAAAAAAAAAAAAAAAAAAAATTTTTTTTTTTTTTTTTTTTTTTTAATCTACTTGTTTCTTTTCTTTGCCTTTGTGCCTGAAGTGCCTACTGTTGCGGATTTTAGATTTTTACCGAGCTTGATGATACCTGTGCTGCTGGTTGTCATGTCTGGTGTTGATGATAATGCAGGTTGTTCTTTGGTCTGTAATGCTTGTGATACTTCTATTTCATTAAATGTATCAGAACGGCGAGTGCTGATGATGCTTACATCGCTAGCGCTTACCGGAGTAGTTTCAAAATCATCACCAGCTTTTACCGGAGTCGTTTCAAAAGTATCACCAGCTTTTACCGGAGTCGTTTCAAAAGTATCACCAGCTTTTACCGGAGTCGTTTCAAAAGTATCACCAGTCGTTTCAAAAGTATCACCAGCTTTTACTGGAGTAGTTTCAAAAGTATCACCAGTTTTTACTGGAGTAGTTTCAAAACCGTGATCCGCGTTTCCTGGAGTAGTTTCAAAACCGTGATCCGCGTTTCCTGGAGTACTTTCAAAAGTGAGTGATGTGTTTCCTGGTGCACTTTCAAAAGCTGGTGATGCTTTTGAAAGTGTAGTTTTAAAAGCGTGATCCGCGTTTCCTGCAGTACTTTCAAAAGCATGACCTGCGTTTCCGGCAGTACTTTCAAAAGCATGACCTGCGTTTCCTGCAGTACTTTCAAAAGCATGACCTGCGTTTCCGGCAGTGCTTTCAAAAGCATGACCTGCACTGGTAGATGTAGTCACGAAAGCACTCACAGAAGCTGTGGTATCGCTCAAAGATTCAGTCGGGAGGGACGCATGACCGATACTCACAGGTTCAGTCACGAAAGCGGGTGTCGTAGCAGCCGTGACGATGGGGCGAGCCATCCGCGATGGAGTCGACGTCGAGAAAGACGTTAGCAGGGTCACCACATATTCGCTAATGGCTTTCATTTGCTGGGTCATTTGTACCTGAAACGGACTCACCGGATGGATGGCATGCTGGTCTTCTTCCAACACTTGGTGTATCGTGTGCAACAAACAGCGCATTTCCAGTTCTGTCTCGTTTTCTTCGCGCCTCGCGTTCCTTTGGTACGCTTCGAAAGCATGTTTCAAATGCTCCTCGTCCATGGTGGTACTCAACATGGGCGAGACAACGTGGTCGTGCATGTAACGACACACGATACTGGCAGCCATGTCCATCATGGACTTTAAAGCTTTATGCTTATTGACGGACATGATCGACTGAACAATCGTCTTGGAAGCCGTGAACATGTAGACAAAATCTCCTCCGTGACCCTTTTTCTGCATCGATTCCACGACTGCTTTTCCCATGGGAATTTCTTGCATGAGTTTTTCCATGTACATGGTGAAATAATGTTTTTGCGTGTCCGCGAGATGCTGCTCGACTGACTGGCTGCTTTGCTCCAGTAAATCCTTTTCCAAATTTTTTAAAATGGTCACTTCGGGGACGTGTGCCATTTTGGGCAAGACCATTTCCTCGTCTGACTGGTCATTCTCTTCTCGATCCCGTTTCATCTTTATTGAAACGGACACCCGCATGTCTCATCCATCCACGAAAAAAAAAGGAGGTGAACTGTACGCAGCTCGACCTTTTTTTTTTCTTTCTCTCCTACAACAGAAGATGTTCCAAACCAAACTGCTTCAACAATATAGATGAAAACTTGTTCACGTATCGACTCCACTCATATTTTGGCTCATTCACCAGACACGGATTCGCAAAGCTGTCGGATTGTCGCATGATATCCTTTCTCAGTTTCTTTAAAATGTCCAAGTCGGGTGTATATCTCGCTTTCAGAGAAGGACCGTCTTCTGCATTCTCTTCTCGATTTCGTTTCATCTTTATTCACCCAAACAAGGGTTCTTGTTGTAGGATTGCACCCTTTCCAACGACATGGATCAAAAAAGATTTTTCCAGCGCATCCCAAGCGTCACGCAAGGACTGAAAGTTATAGTTTTCAATATGACTCACCACATCGTTTGTAATGTGAGGCGCATTGGCAGACTGTAAGTATCGGGTGATGTTGTATGCGGGGGCAAAATCGATGCTCCAACGGTCACTGTCGAATCCCACGTGCAATCCGTTGAACCGCTCCGTTGTCAAATAATCTGGAAACGTTAATTGAAATGGGTTGAGAACATATCGACCCCTGTACATTTCGTCGACTTCCATATCCTCTTTTCCAAAATAACATGCAGGAAAATTGTACAAAAGATTGATGGCGTAGTTTGGAAATAAAAAGGATCGTTTTGTCACTCGGGACATGTGGTGCTCGAGCATCATGTATCGACACCATTCCACCCGTTGCGTTTGTTTTTGCCGCATCAACTCTAGCTGCCCTATACTCAAAACTCGAGAATGTTTCAATACGCTGTACCGCTTCGCCTTTTCCCACATGCGTGTCTTATAAAAAGTCTGCATGTAATCGTACGGAAATTCTTGCATAATTTGAACGGCATTCCATTCATCGCGCCGAAAGGAACCCGGCCCCTTGCGATCGAGTACCATTTTTTTGAGGGGTGGTATAAGTCGCGAAGTATCCAGGTATTTATAAAACAAAAACACGACCGGGGCGCGGCCGTGAAAATAAAAATAACTATACACGTCCACCGGAATCGGGGTTTCGAGAGGAGTTTGATAAACGCTGGCGCATCCGTTATAACCGTTGCCCCGTAAATATCGTAGCTCTTGCATCGTGGAGCTTTGAACGCGAACGCCGAATTGACCGAGAGTGGGATCGCACACGCACGAGCCTTCGTCCATGTCAAAGTAGGTGTTTTTCAAAGGCAAACCCGTAAACACATCGAACGTGCAAGGCTTTTTGAAACATTTCCGTTCTCGGTTGGCGCTGACATAGTCTGGATGAAAACCGGCAGAGAGCGCGTCCTCTTTTTCAATCTCGTCCTCTTGGCAAGGGTACCGTGTGTCCTTTTGCAGGACCGACATCTGGAGGCACGACAGGCCGTCCTCTTTGTAACCGTGGCTGCAATCGCATTTCTGACCCACGATATCGTACGTGCCGTGCGGTTGACATGCCACGGGCACGTTACAATCCCCCCCAAAATACTTACTCGTAAACAATTGGGGGTGGACGCACTGGCACACTGCAAAATCCCTTTCGTACAGCTTCATCACTTGCCATTTGCCCGTGTCTTCGGAACACTCGTCTCCCCTCAAAAGTTGGGGATAGCATTGACCCCCCACGCACTTGTAGTGAGCAGGACACTCGTCGTGCTGGCGGCACGTGTCCGGAAGCGTGATTTTGTTGGAAAGAGGAAGCGAGAGGGACAACTTTGGCCACGGTTTCACGGTGGGCTCCTTGTAGTGCGCGGCGTAGAAAATCAACAAGAGAGCGTACAATACGAGTAAAATATAGTAGCCCATCGGTGAGGAGGCGTTCTTGTTTGCTCCTCTATATGCTTAATAAATGTAAACGGTGTTATAGGCTTGAAACTTGTACTCCAAACCCGCGGAGGGTTTGTCAGCATCATGCCGCCTCAGCCATTGGAGGAGGATCCATTTCGTTTGCAGGTTGTAAGTGTGTTTCAACACGCGATCGACACTGTACATGTTGATGATGATCCAGCTTGGTTACGCGCGCGACGCCCCGAACGATGGCCTCCATGGTTTTCAAGAGTTCTTTGTCACAGGAATTGACTTTGGTGTAGGGTTTGATGTAGATGCGCAAATCGTACCCGTGTTCGTCCATGTTGGTGCTCACGTTATCGTCGACCGCCATCAACACGATGGGCTCCGAAGCGTACAAATCGCGCACATGAGCAGACGCCTTGTAATATTGGTAGTAAAGTTTGGAATAGTCGGCTTCCGATCGAGCGAAAATTTTGACGGCATGCGTTTGCAATTCGGGCAGGAAGCCGTTGATGACGCGCAGCACGTACTCGTCCGTTCCCAGACTCCACAGGATAATGTCGGCACGCATGAGTTTCAAAAAGTGGATAAACGACTTAAAAAGAGGTCGCACGTGAAATACTTTTCCGTCGTAAAATCCGCACGTTTCGTCCAAGTCTAACACACACACGTACCTGGGACCCATCTTTATTTTTTCACCGGAAACAAAGCATGAGATCGGAAACGGACACGGATCGCATCCGACGCATCATCAGTCACATTGATCGCGTCGAATACCACGCCACCGAGTGTAGGATTCATGCTCGCAAGGCGTGTTTTTTGATCGTCAACAATGACAACGAACACCGTTACCACTGTCTGTGCACCAACCACTCGACCGTGTGGAAATCCCTTCCGAGCCCCCATCATTATTCGTGCATTCTGCCCGAACACTTTTACGAAATGATCCAAATGCACACGTGGTTGGGCTCAGAATACGTATTGCCATTTTCACAATGTTTTCGTGAGCGATCGGGGTATACGGTGGGCATGTTCCTGCAGCCGGTAGACCTGTACCCGCCCCGCAAAATCGAAAGGGACGTCTTCAAAGAGACGGCGTACGCTTTAATCGTGTTTTTTTGTGCCGTGTGTTATCAGTTGGGAGGTCACGTGCCGGACATGAAACGGTTCCTATTTTTATACACGCCCCGCCATCCCGTCTTGTGCGACCTGGGCAGCTACAACGTGGAGAAGCGAGAACGTCTCGTGCATCACGAACCTCATTTGAACGTCAAGAAATGGCACCGGGTCATGCAAAAGAAAACGATTCGGGACGTTCTTCGCTACTTGAAGTTGGAGTTTCAATTATATTTCAAGCAGAAAAAGAAGAGGGGACAGCGCTGCATTCTGGACGAGACGAGCGGCGAGTGCTTCGACACCGAAACGCACCAGCTGCTGTGCCAGAGTCATCACAAGAGCTTGGTGCAAGTGCTGCAGGAATTTAAACACTTGATGCCCCAACCCGTCATTCGCCGAGACATTATTGGGGAATGGATAAGTGGCTTGGCACCTGACGATCCTTGCCCTGAGAACTGAGAAGTGGAATATCTCTCGGAGCTGGAAAAATTTTTTGAGAGAGAGAGAGAATTTTCTGAGAATTTTTTGCCATGTTTATTGTGTAGAAATTCTCAGCTCAGAACTTTGACTGGATTCGGGTTTCAATTTAGAACTTTGACTGGATTCGGGTTTCAATTTAGAACTTTGACTGGATTCGGGTTTCAATTTAGAACTTTGACTGGATTCGGGTTTCAATTTGAAACACTTTGACTGAATTCGGATTTCAATTTGGAACACTTTGACTGAATTCGGATTTCAATTTGGAACACTTTGACTGAATTCGGATTTCAATTTGGAACACTTTGACTGGATTCGGATTTCAATTTGGAACACTTTGACTGGTTTCGGATTTCAATTTGGAACTTTGACTGGTTTCGGATTTCAATTTGGAACACTTTGACTGGATTCGGGTTTCAATTTGAAACACTTTGACTGGATTCGGATTTCAATTTGGAACACTTTGACTGAATTCGAATTTCAATTTGGAACTTTAACTGGATTCGAATTTCAATTTGGAACACTTTGACTGAATTCGAATTTCAATTTGGAACTTTAACTGGATTCGAATTTCAATTTGGAACTTTAACTGGATTCGAATTTCAATTTGGAACTTTAACTGGATTCGAATTTCAATTTGGAACTTTAACTGGATTCGAATTTCAATTTGGAACTTTAACTGGATTCGAATTTCAATTTGGAACTTTAACTGGATTCGAATTTCAATTTGGAACTTTAACTGGATTCGAATTTCAATTTGGAACTTTAACTGGATTCGAATTTCAATTTGGAACTTTAACTGGATTCGAATTTCAATTTGGAACTTTAACTGGATTCGAATTTCAATTTGGAACTTTAACTGGATTCGAATTTCAATTTGGAACTTTAACTGGATTCGAATTTCAATTTGGAACTTTAACTGGATTCGAATTTCAATTTCGGATTGAATATTGGCTGAGAATATTTCTGGGCTGAGAATATTTCTCCGCTCAGCTCAGAAATATTCTCAGCTCAGCTCAGCTCAGCCCAGAAATATTCTCAGCTCAGCTCAGTAATAATAATAATTATAATATTAATCAATGAAAAAAAAAAAAAAAAAAAAAAATTTTTTTTTTTTTTTTTTTTTTTTTTTAAGTTGGTTTTTTGAGTTGGGTTGAGTTGAGTTGGGTTGAGTTGAGTTGGGTTGAGTTGAGTTGGGTTGAGTTGAGTTGGGTTTGAGTTGAGTTGGGTTGAGTTGAGTTGAGTTGGGTTGAGTTGAGTTGGGTTGAGTTGAGTTGGGTTGAGTTGAGTTGAGTTGGGTTGAGTTGAGTTGGGTTGAGTTGAGTTGGGTTGAGTTGAGTTGAGTTGGGTTGAGTTGAGTTGGGTTGGGTTGAGTTGAGTTGGGTTGAGTTGAGTTGAGTTGGGTTGAGTTGAGTTGGGTTGAGTTGAGTTGAGTTGCGAATTAGCGTCGCACTGAAGTAGTAGTTATATTGAAAGAAATTATCCTACCACCCTGATTTAGCAACTCTCAGCCCAGAAATATTCTCAGCCGGGTTTCAATTTAGAACTCTGACTGGATTCGGGTTTCAATTTGAAACACTTTGACTGGATTCTGGTTTCAATTTGAAACACTTTGACTGGATTCTGGTTTCAATTTGAAACACTTTGACTGGATTCGGGTTTCAATTTGAAACACTTTGACTGGATTCGGGTTTCAATTTGAAACACTTTGACTAGATTCGGATTTCAATTTGGAACTGATTTCAATTTGGAACTTTGACTGGATTCGGATTTCAATTTGGAACTTTGACTGGATTCGGATTTCAATTTGAAACTTTGACTGGATTTGGATTGAATATTTCGGATTGAAAATTGGCTGAGAATGTTTCTGTTTCTGGATGAGAATATATATATGACAAGTAGTAACAGAACGACGTACATTATGTCTGCTACCAAGCTCACATTTCACAGTTGGGATAGGGACTTTACACCCAAAACCATTCATCAGGGTCATGGATTAAACTTGAAATATCAGTGCAGACAAAGTTTGACGATACCACCGGGAGTCACACAAAGAATACCTCTGCACATAAGTTTTGCCATTCCACCTGGAAAAGTTGGCTACTTGATGGAATCTAGCAATTTATACTGTAAAGATATTATCATTCAGAAAAGGGTGCTATTTGGTGTATTGAAATTCATTGTTGTAAAGAATACAGGTAACACCACTTTCACCATCGAGAATGGAGATGGTATTGCCCAGTTGGTTGTGATGGCAACGGATCCCATCCACATGCAGAGATTCACTGTGAACCGTCACATTGTTTGTCGTCTCCTGAATTGGGTTGAACTGAGATACTTTGCCATGGGATCTCTCTTCATGTTTGCGATCCACTACCTGGGCCCGGCAAAGCAAGACTGGATGATTTAAGATCGAACTGGAGAATGTTGGACAGGCCTTGTCAGCCATGGGTACAATCTTCTCGGTTTCAGTAACCTGGTCATGTCGTCGAATAAAAAATAAAGCATCCACCCCTTTGACACATTGGATCTGTTTACTTTTTCCTTCCACAACAATTTTTGGTTTTTAAATTGGAATTTGTACATACTCTTTGACAGAAAATTGAAATTGTAAACGTACACGATGTCATCCACTTCGAAGAGAAGAGCGGTGGCCGTTCGGCGATTGGGATCGTCGGCAACTTTCCAAAATCGTCGATTGTTCCATTCGTGCGTGTAGGTGTCGTAAACAGAGTTGACTTTTTGCACTACGCTCTGATCGTCCAGGTGATAAGCATTTTTATTGAAATACAATGCATGTTTGAGTGGTCGACACTTTCTCACGAGTCGTATTCCATTCTTCTTGTTGAAACACAGGCGCTTTCGATTGGAATTGGAATAGAAATCGACTTGTAGTGCTTGTAGTTCGGGTACGAGTTTGATATCGTAACATTTCTTCTCGCTCGGTCGAAACCATTTGCCACACGGTAAGTACCGATACACATGCCTGTAAAAGGACAGGACTGCAGTGTCCAGATGTTGGTTCAAAATATCATTTTGAAGAGCCGCCAGCATTAGTTTGTCTTTGAAAGAGGTGAATTGCAAAATGTACGACAGCATTTCGGGAGGTATCGCACACAGAGGTGAGATGTCGTCATCACGTTCCACATCCATGTTGAGGCGGGAGGGTGTCGCAGCACACGGTTCGAAATGTGGATGGTGAGCCATCACAGGACCTCCACCTGCCACCTGGGGATTCAGTTAGTCACGGCAAAGAGAGACAGAGGAATTTCTCCTGGGGCTTCGGTGAGCATGCCGACACCATTCTCAATTGAATTCTCCACACACCATGATATCGGAGCAGAACCTACTCTGACGACGGCTACCGAAAATGTGAAACAAGACTACCCAACTCACACAATTGAAAAAAAAAAAAAAAAAAAAAAAAAAAAAAATTTTTTTTTTTTTTTTTTTTTTTCAATTGGTTAAAATTGGATATTGGTTAATATTGGATATTGGTTTTTGGTTTTTTCAGGATTAGTTGCTGGGTTTTCGGCTTTTCAAGATTGGTTTTTTTTGTGTTTCCGATCTGTCAAGATTGGGGTTATATCTGTGGTGTTATTTTTTTACTTGTTGCTACTATTGTTTCTGAAAATCATAAATAACATCAGTGGCGTAAAAAGGAATATCACAAACGAGATCCACTCCAATAGAAATTCCTTAGTTTTGTCCAAAGGGTAAATTGGTTCCTTGTTCGCACTGATAGCGTACGTGTCATTTAAAATCACTTCTGTAAATCTTTTCATTTTTTCAACATATTTTTTTGGATAAAGTTCGTTTCCATCATGGTCGATGGCATAACGAGTTAAAACGTTGTTTAACCGATTCATATATACACAGTCGTCGTTACTATCCAAATATTTTAGATACATTTCATCATTTTGGTCATTTTTTGGAAATACGGGCATTCGTAAAGAATCTAAAGCATACTTGGGTTGGTTTGTTTCATGGTAATAAATATATGAATTGTCAGGGGGATACATTTCGTCCTCATCTCCCGTTGCAGGATTCAATTTAATAGCATAACTGTAATCGTATTCTAAACGTCGTCGAATAAATTTAAATGTTCCATCGATATTTTGCCCGTATTGTTCCGCGTCTGTGTCTGTGTTCCACGGATAATAAGCACCGTTTCTGTCTCGGGGATATTTTACCGATCCATCCTTGTCATGAATAAATTGCATTTTTTCAAGATATTCATCATTCAATTCATTTTTCGGATAATAAAATTGATTCCATTTATTTTTAGCATAGACAGGTTTATCACCGTCCAGCCAAACAAATTGTGCACCATCGTCACGCGTGGGATATATCTCTCCTCCATTTGCGGATGTGGCATATTTATATTTTCCATCGATAGTTAAAAGTTGATCTACACCGTCGATGGAAGGGTAAAATTCGGATTGGTCGACTGTTCTGGCGTAGTAGGGTTTCCCGTCACGTATAGCAAATATTTTGGTAAGATCCTTGGTATCGATGTAGACTTGGTGACCCCTGACGTCGACTGAATACAATTCATTCCCAGACGCATCCAACTCGTAAAAAGTCGGAAAAGAGGGAAGTGTCGCATATTTGGGACCTTTTCCGATTCTGTGCACTCTTTCGGATCTCACATTGGTTAAATAATCAATCGATGGAGTTCGTGGCAACAATGATTGAATATTGGATTCGGTGATGACGGGTTGATCGACGAAGGACGGAATATACGGTCTGTTTTTAAACGCTGGAACAATAATAAACCCGTCATGGGTAATGGGATACCCTAATATAAACTCGGAGGATATTTTTTTTGTGTGGATCAAAATATATTCATTATTATACTCATCTAATGGGTACATAATATGTCCATCGCTATTTGTTGCATAATGATTATTTATAAGGACTTGACATGTTTTATCACCTACAGCTTTAACTGGATATATGCAGTTATTTCGATTGTCACATGCATATTTTCTCAATCCGCCTATGTAATCTGTTAAAGAATGCTGAATTTTTAAATAAAATTGGTTACCATCATCATCGACGGGGAAAACAATGTTATTGTACGAGTCAAATGTATAGATTGGATTACCACTGTCGTCGTATTGTACTTGACCGTCAGGAGAATAACAGCTTTTCCATTGGGGTAATTTAACGTAGCCGTCAGAGTTTCTAATTAAGACGCCATAGACGGCTATGTCACTTGTGTCCTGTTTACGTGGGTATTGGTATTCTCCTGACGCGTCTTGAATATAAATGGGCAAACCATAAAGATCAATCAGTGCAAATTCGTTGCCAGATTCGTCTCTCGGATAATAGAACAGACCGTTACGTTTTGCATATATTTGATACAAGTTATCATCATCATCAATGGGTATTTCCCTGCCCGAAAGTCGTGGATAATATTCAAAACCATTTGCATCTTGAGCATAATAAGGTCGACCACCGCGTTTGGCAAAAAGTTTTGTTTTATCTGTGGTTTGTTTGTATATTTCTTTGCCCGATAAATCTTTCGGATACTCTTGATCCCCAGTTAATGAATCCATATGGTATTCAAGAATTACATCCATGTCATCATTGCGCACGACTGTAGACATCTTTATTTTTTTAATAGCTTATTTTTTAAAAAAATCGATAATGAATTTTTATAAATTGTCATGTTTGAGGTTGAATCGTTCGGACAAAGATTAAAAAATGATATGGAATATGGACAAACACACGGACAAATCACTGAACTGGGACAAACGAAGGACTTTTCAAAGTTTTACCTCAAAAATGAAATAGTCTTAGGTTGAACGAATAAAGAAAAAAATATAACGGAAAAAACTCACCGCAAACACAGGTAGCACGACGTTGCACAAATCTAAAGTGTAGAATTTCGGAATGGTGGTCTCTCTCCCACAGAAATTTGCAAAATGAAATTCACCACCGCAAGTAATGTATAACCATAAAAATACTTGCAGGAGGTAAATAACATCTCGCAACACCCGAGCACAGGTCAGGTGTCGCGCCACTATGAACGGCGGACAATGGCTTCAAGTGAAACAGGAAATGTTTCTTTGTTTATTCACTAAAAAAAAAAAAAAAAAAAAATTTTTTTTTTTTTTTTTTTCCGAGTCGATTTCATTTTCTCGATGTTGTTGAGTCGATTTCATTTTCTCAATGTTCTTGAGTCGATTTCATTTTCTCAATGTTGTTGAGTCGATATCATTTTCTCAATGTTGCTGAGTCGATTTTATTTTCTCAAATTTACTGAGTCGATTTTATTTTCTCAAATTTACTGAGTCGATTTCATTTTCTCAATGTTGCTGAGTCGATTTCATTTTCTCAATGTTGCTGAGTCGATTTCATTTTCTCAATGTTGCTGAGTCGATTTCATTTTCTCAATGTTGCTGAGTCGATTTCATTTTCTCAATGTTGCTGAGTCGATTTTATTTTCTCAAATTTACTGAGTCGATTTTATTTTCTCAAATTTACTGAGTCGATTTCATTTTCTCAGTGTTGCCGAGTCGATTTTTTTTTCTAGTTGTTTTTTTTTTCAATGATTACGTAGACGTAGCATGGGTACTAAAAAGTCACAAAGCTGTGACGCACGCATGGTTAGCTCTAGTTAGTTGCGATAGTGTGGCCACGATTATTCCCCTTGTCCCTTTTGCACACTCTTCCTTTTTTTTGGAGTCGAGTTCACAGAAACTTGAACACGGCAATTTGGACACGTGTTTGTTCTAATGAGCCATTTGCGGATACACTTTGTATGAAATAAATGCATACATGGTGGGAGTTTAGTGACCTTTTTATTATTTTTGTCTATCATTAATTCATTCATACACACGGTGCAATTCAAAATGTTTTGTTCCCGTATTTCACTTTTAGTAGCATATGGCAATTTTGAAATTTGTGAACGTTTTAAGGGAGTTTTCTTGGATTCTTCAATAGCATTCATAATTTCTTCCCAGTCTTCGTCAGATTCGTCATCGAAATCTAACTGGGTTGCAGGTCTGATATGAAAAGTGGGCTGCATAATAGGGATGCTGCTTACAGGTGTAGGTATACCATTGTAGAATGACCTATAACTTATGGATCTTGTATTATTCCTATCATTTCCGAACCTCCCAAAGAACCTGTCAAAGTCTCCCATTTCTAAACGATTCATGAAATCAGCCCCAGCGACTTGGATAGCAGAATTCATGATCAGGTCTCCTTGCCCTCTACAGTATAAAGTAAAAAAAAAAAAAAAAAAAAAAAAAAATTTTTTTTTTTTTTTTTTTTTTTTCACACAAAAGTTTTATCATCTCGTGACAGCAGCTCACGCCAGAGAAATTTTTTCAATAGTTATCATCATCTCATAAATAATCTAACATGAAATACATGTAAAACACGCATTTAAAACATACCAGGAAAAAAAGGGAGGGTAGGTAAAGTGTGTTAAAACCATGAACGGCACGTTGTACAAGCAGCTCGTCCTTGACGCCATGTGCAGGCGCAAGTATCCGGTACTGAAAGACTTTGTCGTCGTGAGCCTTTTCTACAAACAGATTCCGCTCGCGCTGTCCGCCGATCAGACCTGCCACACGTTCGATCGACGGACCCAAGATCCCGTGTACGAGTGGAAGAGTCGCCAACAAATGACCACCCTGTCGTACATGGTGGATCACGGTCCTCTCTTTTACATTCACGAGATGGATCAGTTGGACACGCGGTCTTTGCCCCGACAGTGCCGAAACGTCAAACTCAACCGTTCGAGTGTCGACGCTCTTCGATACGAGTGCAGTGATTCGTTCGAGGAGGAACTCTATCATTTCATCACGCTCCTCAATTTCGATTTGCCCAAATTGGCACCCCTTCTGGGTTTCGACGTCATGACATGCACTCGCATTTTGCCACAAAATATTCGTCTCTATGCGTACGATTACGATGAAGTCCCTCTACCCTACACTCCTGTCACCGAGACTCTGAAACAGTCTTTCGGACCCGTCGAAAAAGGTGTCATTCCCGTTCGAGTCTTGCGGGGGCATTTGGCACCGTGTACTTCTGCCTCCCACATTCTTTCGCTCAACAATGATCACGAAGCGCAGCTGCAGGTCAAAACACCGTACGTCTGGCATTTTGACACGTTGCACAAGAGTATTTTCCCGTTAGCCTTTAATCCCTTGGAAAATCCCATCTTGGTGCTTTGACGCATCATTCATCGCCCTCCGCTTCACTCACAACCGGGGATCCCGTGTAATCCACATCAATCGTGTAATTGCGCTGATCGCTGCCGTCGTCTCTGTCCCAGTGGGTGTACCGTTCGTTATCATCGTAGTACCGGCACACGGAACGGATGCCTCGACACACAGATTTGGGTAAATTGACGTTCGTATCGTCGCAGGCGTCGTTGCTCGCGTCGACGGTCAAAATCGATTCGTCATCGCTCACGGGACGGGAGTGATGCCAGGCCAACCCTCTCGGAGACCTGTTGTACGATCGCAATTTGGAGGGCCGCCGCTTGAAAGGGTTGCGCATAAAGCGATTCGCATAAGAGCGCAGCCTGTCGTTGTGCCTGACGGCCGTCTCCCAGTGTTCGTCGGGAATATCCGTCATGTAATTGGCCTTAAATTCTTGAAACTCTTCGGGGCTCGTGAATCGCTTTCTCAGTCGGTTCAAGGGGATCATGGTTCTGTGGTCGACGGCGATGCTGCGGAGAAAGGAGTCTGTAATGCCGCGCACTCCAAACTCGCGCAAGGATTGGTACACATACTCGTACGGAGCCTTGGTAGGACCTCGAGGTGGCATTTCGCTTTATTGCTGGGGATACGCGAGGGTGCCGGCGAAATACAGATTGTAAAATTCCGACTCGCGTACCCGCATGTGCGTATCGTATCCGGCATGTTGATACTTGTCGAACGTGTCCCAGTGCGCCATGAAATGGACCGTAAACACGAACAAGAGTTGCCACGTCGACATGTGTTTAAAGTACTCGGCCGGATTGTGGGTGGTCTCTTCGAGCACGGAGAAATTGATGGTGCCGCGCGCTTCGTCCACCAACATGTTGTGGTCTCGATTCGTGGCATCACAGAAATCGCGATGAATTTTGTTAAACTCGTACAAGTTGAAGATGACGTGAATGTACCGCTCTCCATTTTCGCCGACGTTGGGATCCATGTAGGCGTGCAAAATCTCCTTGGGTCCGTGGGGATCACCGCAGTAATAAAAAAAGGGAACATAGTTTCGCAACGGATGAATGGGATTGCCGAAAATCCAATTCAAGACCGAGATCCACTGGCCAATCACCGTGTGAAAACTTTTTAAAGTTTGACTCGAGTAATTCTCGACGATATTGTAGCAAGCGGTCCAGGCATCGCGCCACTTGAGGAGTCGACTGACGTTCACCCGCGTTTGTTTTTGAGATTCGTGATGATCGATCGTGCGTTCCATCTTGACTTTTCTTCCTTACTGGATACATGAAAAAAGAAAAGGTATGTGGGCCGCGTGGTTTCTCTTGGGAATCTTGTGGCTGTTCTACGCGTGGGTGGGGCTCGACAACGTACGCCCGTCCACCGCCTCCAGCAAACTCGAACTTTTCGAACCCATTTTGAAACAGAGTTGTTCTTCCAAATCAGTGTCTTGCGTCGACGATTGCAGTTTCTTGTGCATCGAAAACGAGGCTACATGTGTGGGCGGAAAGTGCACCGTCAAAACGGTCAACACGCCCAGCGTACCTTGCGAGCAGGGCAAAGGCGGCGTACTCATGGTGGACACCACTCCCAAATGGATGTGTTTCTGCACTGACCCCGAAATCTGGTCAGGCCCGGATTGCGGCCAGCTCAATCCCGACGTGTGCGAGCACGGCCTGTTTATTTATTATGCATGGGAACAGTTTCAGTGCGTGTGTCCGTATCCGTACCGAAAAGTGACTGTAAAGGGAAAAGTACACTGTTTCGAAAAACATGTCGCCAGATTCTTTGACCAGACCCTCAATGAAACAACGCTCGGTCCCAATAACTGGTTAGAATAGTGTGGAACCCTACCTAAACTTTTTCTAAAAAAAAAAAAAAAAAAAAAAAAAATTTTTTTTTTTTTTTTTTTCGATGGAGTAGTTGTCACCTTCACATCATCTGGGAGATTGGTCTCGCAGTCATTTTCTCTGGAGGCACTTGTCACTTCCAAATTTTCCGATTGGTCTCGCTCTCATATCCTCTAGGGACAGTTGTCACTTGTCACTTTCAAATCGCCAAGGCCAGTTGTCACTTTCAAATCGTCTGAGATATTGGTCTCGTTTGCATTTCTTCTGGAAACAGTTGTCACCTTCAAATTGTCTGGAGCAGTTGTCACCTTCAAATTGTCTGGAGCAGTTGTCACCTTCAAATTGTCTGGAGCAGTTGTCACCTTCAAATTGTCTGGAGCAGTTTTCGCTTCCAAATCGTCTGGAGCAGTTGTCGCTTCCAAATCGTCTGGAGCAGTTGTCACCTTCAAATTGTCTGGAGCAGTTGTCACCTTCAAAATTGTCTGGAGCAGTTGTCACCTTCAAGTCGTCTGGGGTAGTTTCCAAATCGTCTGGAGCAGTTGTCTTTTTCAAATCGTCTGGGGCAGTTTCCAAATCGTCTGGGGCAGTTTCCAAATCGTCTGGGGCAGTTTTCAAAACGTCTGGACCAGATGTCAAAAAAGCATAAATATTATTTATCCTGACCTTATTCGGTAAACATTTTTCGCTGTCATCACCAGAAACATATCCAATCAATTGTGACTGCAACATATTCTCTTTTAATCTATTGGCATCCGTTTCCATCACGTATATTTTGAATTTGCGTCCGGGATCATCGACAAACAACGTGACACTAGGGTATCCGTAACATTGGTTACGTACAATCCATTCACGTATGTCACTCGTCGTAAAAATATCTCTAAACACTCTATCCGATTTTTGCATGTACTGTATCATTTTCCCAATAAAATCGCAATACACATAAAAGTCAGTGTAGGTCATATTGACTTTAAACTGAGTTTCGTTTCTTTTCACAAAATAAACGTCGACTGGCGTTTCGGATGTTGTCCAGCACAGACGTATCTGAGTTCCAATGGGACAAGATCTCAAAACGAATGAATCTACAAACATGGGAACTTGATCTGGATAAACTTCCACGAAAAAAGTGTTGGTATGACACACGCACTGGTACACGGGAATCAGAGAGCTTTGAAAATTTCTCCATTCCAAATACGCATTCTGCACTTTGGTCACGGCTCTCTGCAACGCGTCCCATTCTTTTTCATCCTCGGTCTTTGAGGCCAAGAGACTGAAGAAATGATAAATAATCATCTTTGAGTGTGGCCCCAAGTCCGTGCGACGCTCCACATGGTCCTTGTCCAGACAAAGGTACCCGGCCGCTGAATGCCGTTCTACCGTTGGGCTCGCAGAGACTTCCAAGAGACTGCCGTCACTGTTTGTGAAGCGAATGCTCGGATAGTTTTGGTCCCTATTCAAGACGAGTTGGCGAAAATCGTTGACATGCAATTCCCCATGGTGGTGATCATCCAAACCGAAATGCTGCAACAGGAAGGAACAGGCTTCCGACGATGACTGCGCTACGTAAAACGTGTCCGCTCTCTTGAGCAATTGAACGGTTACGAAGGAGTGCTCCACGGTCAGAAAGATTTCCCAGGTCACATTATCGGGACACTCGGCCAGGCACGTCTCATTGAAGAACGAAGGGAACATGTCCGGAGGAACTCGAACTGACGCGTGAATCCTGTCATTCAACGCGAAAGTGTAAATCGGGAGCAACATGGTAGGATTTGAAATCGTAACGACATGTGCTACGCATTATAATTTGAAAAAAAAAAAAAAAAAAAAAAAATTTTTTTTTTTTTTTTTTTTTTTTTTATTACTGGAATTATTTATTTTAAATTAATTATTTATTTTGACAGTTATTTTTTTGAAATACAGTTATTGATTCGGTTAGTCAGGTACAATTTATCGATTAGGTTCAAGAGAGCGGGGTATTAGCGTCATCGATTAGATTCAAGTCCTCTTAGGTTCACGAAAGCGAGAGTCAGGTTCAAGAGAGCGAGTCAAATTATCGATTAGGTTCAAGTCCATCTCAGGTTCACGAGTGCGAGTCCCACGATTAAAACATTTCTTTCAACAACAGAAACATATAAAATCATAAATTTCATGTATAAAGCAAAAGATAAAAAAGGATAACAAAAAGTCCATACACACATCTGGACCCAATCATGTTGCAAGAAGCATTAGACTCGAATCACTCGACCCTATTCTTTGGGAACTTGGGACGGCATCCAGAAATGTTGGAGTTTTTACTCTCACCCCATTGGATAGGTCGCGGTGACGGTGACTGGTTCGAATACGAGGGTCGCAGCGTCTACCTCTGGGTGGAGCCCGAATTTGGCACGTGGCTCGATGATCGGTACAAGCACATCGTGTTCACGAGTCACTTGAACTTGACATTTAATCCACACACGACAAGAGTGGTCGAGTATCACCTGCCGGTGCGCCCGGCAAACGACACACCCATTCGCGTCATCGTCAACACAGAAAACGCCCACCAAGCGTTCCTTGGCATATTGAATTGGTCGGAGACGTATCGAAATGTCAGCTTTTCCATCCGTCCAAACTTACGGAAGCAATTACACGATGCGCTAAACGCGGCACAATTTCGACAGTACATCGGTAACCGTGCGTTAGAACGCGACTATTTACTGCAACGATGTGATGAATGATTGCGGTGTGCTAGAAAATAAAGTATTGAGCAAAGAAGAATGGAAGACCATCCCCTATGCACTTTACAGGCGTTGGATCAGACGATTCAACGCGAAAGACAAAACTTGCAAAGCAGTTCAATGTACGTGATAAAATTTTTGGAAGATTATGTAGAACATAACGATGCAAGTCTGAATCGAGAACTGCAAATATTAAATAGTATCTTTCTGCAATTGTACCAAAGTCTCGATAGCCTGAAATCCATCGTCAAAAAAAGATTGAATATCCTACCACCTCCACCTCCTCCTCCTCCTCCTCCTCCTCCTCAAGATCCGGACATTGAAATTCTGGAACGACTTGATCCGCGACGCTAAACATCGGAAATGGGCGAAATGAAATGGACCACCGCAAGCAATGTATAACGATTTTGAGATTGCTCGCAGGAGGTAAATAACATTTCGCAACACCCGAGCACAGATGTCGCGGTCACCACAGCTTTCAATGGATAGAAAATGTCGCAGGAACCATAAGAATGGAAATGAATGCATTTGAAAAAAAAAAAAAAAAAAAAAAAAAAATTTTTTTTTTTTTTTTTTTTTTCCTGAGTTGCTGGGCAGTTATCTCCACATGGATCTTTCCAGGATTCTTCTCTGTTCCTGCCTGAGACATTTTCTTCTTCTATCCTCTGAATCTTCTGCAGATGTGGATTGCCAACACTGTTCAGCCCCTGCTGCCTGCTGGTTACGACGGTTTTGCATTTCAATGTCTCTCTGGAACTCTTCCAATTTTCTTTTTGTTACTTTTGCGATGACCGTGTCAATGCGTTTCTTTTTCAAGTCTTCTTTCATGGTTTCATTCAAATCACGTTCCAGGTTGTACACTACCTCTTCGACAATGGCACGGTCTTCGTTTGGACGCTCGTCAAAAAACTGCGGCGTCTGTTGCATCTTTTCGCGTTCAATGTTCAATGTCTCTTGCAATTTTGCTTCGCGTTGTTGACTGGCGTCCAACTGCACACGCAACTCATTCAACTGTTCTTGAAGTTGCGTTTCCCATTGTCGGCTAGCGTTTAACTGCACTTGCAATTCGTTCACCTGTTCTCGAAGTTGTGCTTCCTGTTCTTGACTGGTTTTCAATTGCTCTTGCATTTCAATCCTCCGTTTGTGACTTGAATCGAATTGCTTTTTCATATCACTCCATGAATTCTGTAACTGCTTTAGTCTGCTTTGTCCAAGTTCAATCACTTCCAAACACTTGGTTTCTTCTACATCGGCGTCTTGTTTTTTGTATTCTTTCGAAAAACCCGGTTGAAACTCTTCACACACCACTTGAGCATCGGGATCGTAATAACTCAGCAAATTGGTAGCACATTCTAGACGATGTTCATTCACTTTATAATTGAATTTCTCCGCTCCTTTCTTCCATTTTTTGTATCCAAAACAGAAATGGCATTCACGATGACATCGAATCCCGTGGGTAGTGGACACATGAGTACGTAGATGCTTGAACAGAACGGGATGACTTCCATGAGGACACAATGGACAGGGTATAGCAACATGACCACGCCTAGCCAAAAGTCTGTTGAGTTTATACACAGGTGACATGACTGAAGACAAGAACTCTCTCCGCGCTGTTGTCACAATGGGCAAAGTTTGAATGCGTCTGACGGCAAGGCTCTTCTTGCACTCCATTTATAGCATATCGCAAGCAAAGTTTTTTTTTTTTTTTTTTTTTTTTTTTTTTCAAACCTTGAGATCAATGTTGAATTACGAGAATGTATCAATTACAAGCTCTTCCTCAAAGTTGTAGGTGTTTTCCCTCGGGTCGCTCATTGTTTCAAATTCTGATCCCCTTTCACTCGGTTCGATACTCTGGTCACCATCTTCTACCTGAGTACTTCCACTCGGCCTCATAGTCTGGTCTAGTGTTTGCCGGGCCAGAGTATTTTTTCTCAGATTCACATTTTTTTCGTCTACCAGTAGATTGTCGTGAGTACGTTTTCGCAGTGTCATGAGGATATGATTGTCTGCTAGCAGTTCCTGAGTCTTCTGGCTCGGTTCACGACTCTCGTCGTTATTTTCAGGGGTCGCGAAACGCAAAGTTTGCTGACGAGCTACAAACGATTCTAAATCCGAAATTCGTTTCAGGGTCTTCTTATGCCTTTTGCCATTTACGTGATCATGCAATGAAATTATACTAAGGAAATTCATTTGACAGAGTTTGCATTTGAAAATTTCGGTGTCAATTTCCAAAAACTGATCTCGGGAGTACGCCTTTCTAAGATCAGATATAGTCTGTTCATCAGCCATTTTACGTAAATGCCTGGGCCCCGAAATGTGTTGTTCGTAGGAAATTATACAATTAAAAACCTTCATACACGTTTCGCAACGAAGCGAAGACTGGTCCATGTGGTGTGTCACTCCCTCCATTTCTGTGATCAACCACCTCCTTGCTTCAATGTAACAATGTAATACCAACCTAAGTTAAATACGAGGTTGGTAAAAAAAAAAAAAAAAAAAAAAATTTTTTTTTTTTTTTTTTTTTTTTTTTTTTCGTGATGAAGGGTCAGGGTTTACGATTTCGTGCCTCGTGATGAAGGGTCAGGTTTACAATTTCGTTTCTCACGTCACGTTTGGCGAGAGCTGCAAAAGTAGATGTACTTCTACTTTACATTTATTTTTTTTTAAATGACACCTGTCACGTTTGACGAGAGCTGTAAAAGTAGATGTACTTCTACTCTACATTTTTTTTTAAATAAAACCTATCGCGTTTGACGAGAGCTGTAAAAGTAGATGTACTTCTACTCTACATTTTTTTTTTAAATGAAACCTATCGCGTTTGGCGAGAGCTGTAAAAGTAGATGTACTTCTACTCTACATTTCTTTTTAAATGAAACTCATCGCGTTTGGCGAGAGCTGTAAAAGTAGATGTTCTTCTACTCTACATTTTTTTTACATGACACCTATCACGTTTGGCGAGAGCTGCAAAAGTAGATGTACTTCTACTCTACATTTTTTTTTTAAATGACACCTATCGCGTTTGGCGAGCGCTGCAAAAGTAGATGTTCTTCTACTCTACATTTTTTTTTTTTTTTTTTTTTTTAATGACATCCATCACGTTTGTCGAGAGCTGCAAAAGTAGATGTACTTCTACTCTACATTTTTTTTAAATGACATCCATCACGTTTGGCGAGAGCTGCAAAAGTAGATGTACTTCTACTCTACATTTTTTTTTAAATGACATTCATCACGTTTGGCGAGAGCTGCAAAAGTAGATGTACTTCTACTCTACATTTTTTTTTTTAAAAATGACATCCATCACGTTTGGCGAGAGCTGCAAAAGTAGATGTACTTCTACTCTACATTTTTTTTAAATGACATCCATCACGTTTGGCGAGAGCTGCAAAAGTAGATGTACTTTTTTAGACGAAACCTATGACGAGAGCTGTAAAATATTGTAAACCTATAGCGAGAGCTGTCAAAGTAAATGTTTATTTAAATACGACTATTCAATCATGAAATTACTTTTATTATTGTTATTTTAGAAAAAAAAATATAACAATCCGTATCTAATGGTAAAGTAATTTAAATCTATGTCGCATGTATGCTGATACAACAATAACTGATTCATATCTATGACATATGGTCTCACAAAAAGGACATTCACCAATGTCCCCAAGAGATTTAAAAAGTTTACATTTTACTCGATTCATGACATCTTGGTTCAGCTTTAGAGCTAATTGTAAACATTCATTTGTTGCACGATCCGTACACATCAATGTCCCGATTTGCAGAATATCAATGACTTGCAAGAGTTTGTCATCGAGACAGTATTCATGGTCGACGGAGTAAGTCAGAAATCCATTTGTGATTGTAAATCCTCCTTCACGAATACACAGCACAGCAACTGCTCCCTCGTTCATGAACAATGGATGTCGAAAAAGGACTCCACGCATGCTATAAGGAATGTGCGACCTGAACAGTGCAACAGCCAGAGAAAGTTTTGTACATCTCGGGCCAGAGGCCGATCCCTCTTTCGATGATCTTGCTACCTCCACCAAAGTATCCTGGGAGAGCAGAGGTTGGCAAGGCTCATAATCAGGGGAAAAGTCATCATCTAGAGAAGTCATGATGCGATGAGCTGTGTAGGATTTCAGCAGCGAATCAACTGATGATGAGCTCCAGCTGCGAATCAACTGATGATGAGCTCCAGCTGCGAATCAACTGATGATGAGCTCCAGCTGCGAATCAACTGATGATGAGCTCCAGGACTGTAAGCTCAGCTGCGACCCCAAGATCTAAGTAGCCTCAGATTATTTATAATAATTAAAAAAAAAAAAAAAAAAAAATTTTTTTTTTTTTTTTTTTTTTTTTTTTTTTTTCATTTCAAATAGTCGATTTCGAGTAGCTGAGTCAATTTTAGATTTCGAGTAGCTGAGTCAATTTCAAATAGCTGAGTCAATTTTAGATTTCGAGTAGCTGAGTCAATTTCAAATAGCTGAGTCAATTTTAGATTTCGAGTAGCTGAGTCAATTTTAGATTTCGAGTAGCTGAGTCAATTTCAAATAGCTGAGTCAATTTTAGATTTCGAGTAGCTGAGTCAATTTTAGATTTCGAGTAGCTGAGTCAATTTCAAATAGCTGAGTCAATTTTAGATTTCGAGTAGCTGAGTCAATTTTAGATTTCGAGTAGCTGAGTCAATTTCAAATAGCTGAGTCAATTTTAGATTTCGAGTAGCTGAGTCAATTTTAGATTTCGAGTAGCTGAGTCAATTTCAAATAGCTGAGTCAATTTTAGATTTCGAGTAGCTGAGTCAATTTTAGATTTCGAGTAGCTGAGTCAATTTCAAATAGCTGAGTCAATTTTAGATTTCGAGTAGCTGAGTCAATTTCAAATAGCTGAGTCGATTTCAGATTTCGAGTAACTGAGTCAATTTTAGATTTCGAGTAGCTGAGTCAATTTTAGATTTCAAGTAGCTGAGTCAATTTTAGATTTCAAGTAGCTGAGTCAATTTTAGATTTCAAGTAGCTGAGTCAATTTTAGATTTCAAGTAGCTGAGTCAATTTTAGATTTCAAGTAGCTGAGTCAATTTTAGATTTCAAGTAGCTGAGTCAATTTTAGATTTCAAGTAGCTGAGTCAATTTTAGATTTCAAGTAGCTGAGTCAATTTTAGATTTCAAGTAGCTGAGTCAATTTTAGATTTCAAGTAGCTGAGTCAATTTTAGATTTCAAGTAGCTGAGTCAATTTTAGATTTCAAGTAGCTGAGTCAATTTTAGATTTCAAGTAGCTGAGTCAATTTTAGATTTCGAGTAGCTGAGTCAATTTTAGATTTCGAGTAGCTGAGTCAATTTTAGATTTCGAGTAGCTGAGTCAATTTTAGATTTCGAGTAGCTGAGTCAATTTTAGATTTCGAGTAGCTGAGTCAATTTCAAATAGCTGAGTCGATTTCAGATTTCGAGTAGCTGAGTCAATTTCAAATAGCTGAGTCGATTTCAGATTTCGAGTAGCTGAGTCAATTTCAAATACCTGAGTCGATTTCAGATTTCGAGTAGCTGAGTCAATTTCAAATAGCTGAGTCAATTTGAGATTTTGAGTAGCTGAGTCAATTTTAGATTTTGATAGCTGAATCAATTTTCGATTTCGAGTAGCTGAGAAAATTTCAAATAGCTGAGTCGATATCAGATTTCGAGTAGCTGAGTCGATTTCGAGTAGCTGAGTCGATTTCGAGTAGCTGAGTCAATTTCAAATAGCTGAGTCAATTTCAAATAGCTGAGTCGATTTCAGATTTCGAGTAGCTGAGTCAAATAGCTGAGTCGATTTCAGATTTCGAGTAGCTGAGTCGATTTCGAGTAGCTGAGTCGATTTCGAGTAGCTGAGTCGATTTCGAGTAGCTGAGTCGATTTCGAGTAGCTGAGTCGATTTCGAGTAGCTGAGTCGATTTCGAGTAGCTGAGTCGATTTCAGATTTCGAGCGAGTAGACTCCGCCCTAGTTGGTATGGCTCCACGAACAAGACTTTTGGATTAGGGTCAACCCATTTCTTTCCATATTTATTCGGTAGCATCGGATAACGCAGAGTCTGTAGATGTGGAGTGAAGAATGGTATCGCTCTCGTCACCTTCGTCCGGAATTTGTTGCAGGTTGTCAGCAATATCAAATAAATCTAAAGGTCTTAAGAAAAAGAGACATCCTCGAGGTAAAATCGTGAGCAGAAAATGATATACGGCTTTATCTGCCGTTGCAAACTGAACAAAATCCAATGCATTTCGTTTTAAATATCTTTCGTATAAAACATGTAAGAGATACCAGTCCAAATGGACATTATCCACTATATGGAGATTAGGGGATTGGTATTCTTCGAGCAACTGATACCACGGTTGGTGAGGCAAAACTAAGTTGTCATAATAATCACTCATGTGGAAATTTGAAAAGGAATGGGGATGGGGTTTCAATGTATACTGAATGACACCCGAACGAAAAACTAGAATACTTGGCCTCCAGGAGTTGTTGTGACGAATAAAATTACCAGTCACTATATAGTCAACCCTCCCAGGCCTCGGATGATAGCATGCAAACTCCATACCCTCAACCTGGACGTCTTGAGCATCACAAGTTACAGATATTATATATTAAAAAAAAAAAAAAAAAAAATATAATAATAATAATTTTTTTTTTTTTTTTTTTTTTTTTTTTTGGAAATTACTATTAGAATTACAAGAGAATTACTATTAGAATTACAAGAATTTACAATTATTAAAATTTTTTTAAATTACAACTATCATTAGAATTCAATAGAATAACAATGACCGATAATGATAGGGCAGGTGCCATTGAAATTCACACTGCCAAAGCACGTCGACTCGTGAGACATTCTCGGTAACGTTGTCGTCTCGACCATTCCTGCGTCAGCCACCACTTTTTCACCAGCACCCACACATACGGTCGTACGCATTTCTTTACCGTCCATTCGAGTGGTAGCTTTTTGCACCATGTCTGCCAACGAGTAGTCACGTGACGCATCTGGAGTACCGGCATTCGACGCTCCAGTTTCACTCGTTTCTTGCAACAAAGAAAATGCAGCACTGCCGTGCAATCGTCACATGGACAACCGACAGGGGCGGTCGTCGTTTCCAAGGCCCAGCCCGGATCATCGAGTCGTTCCAGTTCAGCATCCAGTGCATCCAGTACGAGTTGTCTCACCCTTTCCAGACCTTCCGCATGTGAGTAGCGTACAAGAAACTCAGCCATCTCCAACAAGGGAAAGGGTTTCTCTCCTCTTGTCCACGTTTCGAGCATACGAATCCATTTTTCGGGTACGACGGGAACGCCCTGAACTTTGAGGTAAGCTTTGAGTGTAGTCTGCACAGCGTCGAACGTCTGCACGTCGTCCAAATCGTACTTGTCCAAGAGGGTTCGCAACATTTCACGGTCACACTCGGTCACGAGATCCAGGGTCAAGTGGAAGGAAACTCCCCACTTTCCCAAGTGCGACCACACATCTCGAAGCCAATCCACACCGAACGCGTCTTGCAATCGGTTCCACCAAGGCGCAGTAGTCGCGTCCAACACAGAACGCGAAAAGTGAGATAGTGTCAGGGTCGCTGTGCGGTCATCCCCGACATAGACACACGCTTCAGCCAGAGGCACGAACCAGTCTCTCGAATGGCGAGCGCTGGCGTAAATGTGTCTTCCGACATGCTGCAACTCATCGTTCACAAGCGTCCTGTTGTCCTGTCGTCCGTGCACCAGGGAATGAATACGTGTCAACCACTCTGGCAAGGACGTCATCAATCACTCGGATGGTGTCTTGAATCTTTTGGGAAATCCTTCTGCCGAGTCCGAGGATGGAGGGGGGGAAAAAGGAAAGGATGACAAGTTCATGCTGAAGGGGTACCGAGCAGCAATCTCTTATATTCTCGCAAGGCCTTTCGTTTGGCAATGATAACCACGTCTTGCCTCGGTCCTGGAAGATTTCCGAGAAAGTGAACATAACCGACAGGAAATATAGGCGCAAGCAGTTGATAAACACCATATTCAATGGTTCCAACGTGAGCCACCCTACCATTGTCACATAGCTTGGGATAAATGATGTTGTACATGTAATGCAACCAATATTCCAATTGAATCATGTGATTCTCCACTGTGGGATCGTTTTTATACATTGGTATGTTTGGCAACATTCTGTTCCTCTGGACGTCAGAAGGGGTTATACCTGGCATGGGTTGCATAACCACCTTAACTGCAGGTCTTTGCGGCTCAAACACAGAAGCAAATACAATCTGTACTGGAATCCATTGAGCTCGATAGATGATAAAGTCTGCGTGACATATATAGTAGTTCATAATGACAACGCACCCAACTCGCACAGTTGCTAACAGTTGTCACTGGAAGTATAACAGCAAGTTTACCGATGTCAAAACTATATACATTAAAAAAAAAAAAAAAAAAAAAAAATCCGATTCCAGTCAAAGTTCCAAATTGAAATCCGAATCCAGTCAAAGTTCCAAATTGAAATCCGAATCCAGTCAAAGTTCCAAATTGAAATCCGAATCCAGTCAAAGTTCCAAATTGAATTCCGAATCCAGTCAAAGTTCCAAATTGAAATCCGAATCCAGTCAAAGTTCCAAATTGAAATCCGAATCCAGTCAAAGTTCCAAATTGAAATCCGAATCCAGTCAAAGTTCCAAATTGAAATCCAAATCCAGCCAAAGTTCCAAATTGAAATCCAAATCCAGCCAAAGTTCCAAATTGAAATCCGAATCCAGTCAAAATTCTAAATTGAAACCCGAATCCAGTCAAAGTTCTAAAGAAATATTCTCAGCTCAGCTCAGCTCAGAAATATTCTCAGCTCAGCTCAGCTCAGAATATTTTCAGCTCAGCTCAGAAATATTCTCGAATAATAATTATAATATTATTAAAAAAAAAAAAAAAAATTTTTTTTTTTTTTTTTTTTTTATAATTATTATTATTTATATTAATATATATTTAGAGAGAATATTCCTGAGCTGGGCGGAGCTGAGAATATTTCTGAGCTGAGCTGAGAATTTTCAAGTGGCGTTGGTCTAGATTCAGTTTTCAATTTCCAAGTGGCGTTGGTCTAGATTCAGTTTTCAATTTCCAAGTGGCGTTGGTCTAGATTCAGTTTTCAATTTCCAAGTGACATTGGTCTAGATTCAGTTCTCAATTTTCAAGTGGCGTTAGTCTAGATTCAGTTCTCAATTTTCAAGTGGCTTTGGGTCCAGATTCAGTTCTCAATTTCCAAGTGGCGTTGGTCTAGATTCAGTTCTCAATTTCCAAGTGGCATTGGTCTAGATTCAGTTTTCAATTTCCAAGTGGCGTTGGTCTAGATTCAGTTTTCAATTTCCAAGTGACATTGGTCTAGATTCAGTTCTCAATTTCCAAGTGGCGTTGGTCTAGATTCAGTTTTCAATTTCCAAGTGACATTGGTCTAGATTCAGTTTTCAATTTCCAAGTGACATTGGTCTAGATTCAGTTCTCAATTTCCAAGTGGCGTTGGTCTAGATTCAGTTTTCAATTTTCAAGTGGCGTTAGTCTAGATTCAGTTTTCAATTTCCAATCTGGTTTTTTTTTTTCCTAGATTCAGTTTTCAATTTTCAAGTGGCGTTAGTCTAGATTCAGTTTTCAATTTCCAATCTGGTTTTTTTTTTCCTAGATTCAGTTTTCAATTTCCAATCTGGTTTTTTTTTCCTAGATTCAGTTTTCAATTTTCAAGTGGCTTTGGTCTAGATTCAGTTTTCAATTTTCAAGTTGCTTTGGGTCCAGATTCAGTTTTCAATTTCCAATCTGGTTTTTTTTTTCCTTGATTCAGTTTTCAATTTTCAAGTGGCCTTGGTCCAGATTCAGTTTTCAATTTTTTTTTTTCAAGCTCCAGTTTTCAATTTTTTCAAGTGGGTTTGACCTAGATTCCATTTTCAATTGCCAATTAGGTCCAGATTCAGTTTTCGCGATGACGCGTTTCACGATAACGTGTTTCACGATGTCTTGTCACTGTCACATTGGAATTTCAATTGGGTCGAGTTCTGATTCAAGGGTCGCACCAGATTCATTTTCTCTCTCTCTCTCTCTCTCTCTCTCTCTCTCTCTCTCTCTCTTCAAAAATAAAACTACAGTTACTCGATTGCACCGTGACCGTAGTCAAAAATGTCTACGCAACGAAAATGACATGAGTCATCATAATATCTAAAGATAAAGCAAAATTGACTTTTGATGACAAGGAAAAGGAGTAAACAACCCTCTTTCAACAAGACAGTCCATCGATTTATAAATCGAGCACCGTGACCCCTGTGAAAAATTTCCATAAATCGAAAACGACCTTTCCCCTCTCCCTCCCTTCCCTTCCCATGAGTGACGTCATTCTCTTCTCCTCCGAAAAATAAAATGTCCCCTTTTTTTTTTTCAGGGATGAGGGATACATTTAAAACGATGCTTCATATGTTTCGATGTGGCCAAAATGGCTCGATATCTGTGACATTCCCGGTCGCACTCGTGACACACGCCAATGTCCAAGTCAAAGTCGTTGAGGATCAAACATTCTATATCGTGCAGCACGTGACTGAGCGTCGTCGTTTGAATAGCCGATTTCAACACTTGATACGTGTGCTTGTCGGTACAAATCACCTTCCCCACATCCAAGGAGAGCAGCACGTATTTAAGTCTCTTGTGAATGTCCGCACAAAAGTCTCTGCTGTAATGCGCGAATCCGTTGGTCAGCGTGAAACCTTGTTCACGAACACACAGTATGAACAAACATCGGGTCGACAGAGTCAGTAAACCCAACTGCTGCTGCTCGTCGACCCTGATGGTGCGACGCTGTAGCAGAGTAAGGGGTCTCGTCGTCCCACCACCGAAGGTTTTGGAACGTCTGGACTCTCCTCTCTTTGTGTCGTCGACCGTCTCCGATCTTGGCGTCGTCCACTCCAACGGAGGAGTTTGCCGAGACACTGGTTCACGATGCCACTGGTACGGACGCCGCGAACGAAAATTGCCACCCGACGACGACGATGGACGAGATGACCATGGCTGTTGTTGTTGTTGTAGAGAACGCGACGCATCTTCGTTCGTCGAGACGTACGGAGAACGACGTCCCCTGTGGCGACTGTCATGATGGTGGGAGGAACAGTGACCCGAGTCGACAGAAGACGGCGGATCACGACTACTACTGCTGCGTGAGGAGGAAACCTGTCGAACAACATCCTTGACTGGCAGGGGAGAGGAGGAGGCATCTGTCCCCTCTTGCGCACACTCTGTCACCTTGGGCGGCGGCGGCGGCGGCGGCACCACCACAGATCGAGGCGAGGGTGTCGCAACCTCAGAGGGAGATGAGATGACAGACTCGGGCGGTGACTGCACCACCACACAATCTGGAAGAGGAGGTGGCGGAGATGATGGAGCGAGGAGTGGCAATGAGCCGTTCGACTTTTCCTCGTCGTCACTCTCCCAGTAGGGTGACACGTCACTCACGTTTGCCTCCATCACGTTGTCTCCATCACCACTGGGGGAGGGTCTTCTTACACTACATAAGCACTACATACTTAGCCTGCTTACACTACATAACCCATTGAAAAAAAAAAAAAAATTTTTTTTTTTTTTTTTTTTTTTTAAATATTATTCCATGTTTAGATCACATCTCAAACACAATTCTTTTGCACAGTCATTGACTGAACAACGCAAGGCCCGTGCTGCTACGCGGGTTATTGCAAAATGAGTAAGGTGTCCTCCTGCGAGCATGTGGAATGTGAAATGTGTTGGCGGAGGTCTTGCTCTTTTTGCTTAACATTCGTTTAAATCGGATAACGAGAGAGATAATCTTTCCCCTTCCCCCCGACTACACCATCGTGTAAAGCGGGACAAAAAGTAAGTTTATGTTATCATTTCAAATGAATTGGGTTTACTTGCCTCACGATTTCTTTCGAGAGTCATTCCTCCTTTATTCGTTAAAAAGCCCGAGAGTGGAACACCTATTTTTTTTCTTTCAACTGGTGGTATGGTGATGTGTACACCCCCACCCCTTCTGAATTTTTCAATGTCATTTGGAATGCCGCGTTCAATAAGTGAGTAGCGTGAGGTTGCAATGCAATAGCCGCGTCTCTATACCGATCTCTAGGATACATGGTGAGAAAATGAATGTTGTTGGTGTTTCTCGCTTTTATCCCACACACACACTTTCCCAACTTTGATGTGGTCAACATGCCATTCATATGGTAAAAGAACACACAATCAAATTTGATAGAGTAGGTATTCAAGTTTGATAGAGTAGGCATTCCAGTTGGATGAATACACTTTCAAGTTTGAAATGACCCACCTTCCACTTTGGTAGAGTCCATTTTCAACATTGACATGGCATCCATTCAAGTTTGGTAGAGTCCACATTCGACTTTGAAATGACCCACCTTCCACTTTGGTAGAGTCCATTTTCAACATTGACATGGCACCTATTCGTGTTTGGTAGAGTGCACACTTTCAACATTGACTTGCCACGCATCCTGTTGTCACACAGCCATCCTCCAATCACAAAGGTTTCCCCGCCCTTTCCCACCCCCCAATGCATCGTATAAAAGGAAGAGTCTCAGAGTCCCGAACATATTAGTTCGTTGTTTCTCTTTGAAGAACAATGAATGCGCACACACTCGTTTGCGATCCTTTGCGGGACCAGGCTCTCATGGCTTATCAATTTCAATCGTCTGCTGACTTGTTTGGATTTACGGATTACATGATAATGTGTTCGGAAATTTTACAAGCAGTCGACATTGACGACGGTTCCGAAATGAGGGAACCGCAAACTGTCGTCGATTTTTTCGAAATTTTCTGGGATTTCGGCTTAAGCTCAGAAAATGTATTTGCACGCCAAAGCCTGATCTGGAACCCATTTCAAGACCTCGCAGTCGACCTGATCGAGGTTTTTGCTCAAAAATACGCCACCAGCTCCAGGGTCCCCGTCATCCATTGGCTTTGGAAGGATTTCATACTTCCCAAACTGTACAATTTGTTGCGGTTGTCTTGGCCCGACACCCGCCTGACAGCCGAACGAATGACTTCTGTGGCCTCTGAATTGAAAGAGGCCCTCTATCGCCACACTTGGCCGGATTCATACTTTGATTCGGCCGAAGTGTGCATGATATGCAGAAGTTTGTGCATCACGACAAAGCATGGAATGGTGTGCGGACACTGGGGCTGCCACGAGTGTGTCATGAGGTGGTTGGAGCAAGTGAACTCGTGTCCCTTTTGTAGAGGTGTCATCTATTGGGATCTCGATAGGGGCACAGAGTGATTGGTGCTTTTCGACTACCTCCCAAAAAAAAAGAGGGGAAGAGTGGTTGAGAAAAGCAAACGATTCGATGAAAAGAATCCTTTGCTTTTCTCGACTTCTCTTCCCTCTTTTTTTTTGGTCACTCGTTGAAAACCAACCTTGGAAAAGGGTTGATACTATTGACTTTCAAAACCCATTCTTGATACTTTTTTTTTTTTTTTTTTTTTTTTTTTTTCATGTATTTCTATTATGTGTCATATTATGTCGTTTGAGAACAGATTTATTTGAAAATGACCTATGGCAATAGTCACAGGGATAGGGTTTGATATTAGCATGTACAGCTATTATATGTCGGTCTAAATTACTTTTTCTTTTAAATGCGGTTGAGCAAAAACAGCAGACGTGAGGCTTTTCTTCGTTATGCACTAGATCGTGCTTTCTCAGTGCACCTTTGGTGTTGAAAGAAGAATTGCACACTTCGCATTTAAACATTTTTTGGTCGTGAGAAACCCGAACTTGTTCAAGACAAGTCAGACTGTGGCTTTTTAGTTCGTATTTGGTCATAAACTTTTTTTTACAAACTTCACACTCGTACGGTTTTAAATCGGTATGCATTCTTACTATGTGAAGATTTAAAACATTTTTGAATTTAAACGATTTCGAACAAAAACAACAGCTGTGTGGTCTGTCTGCGTTATGAATTCTCTTATGCTGGACCAAGCAACTGGATGTAGAAAAAGTTTTCTTGCAAACGTTACATTCGAAGGGTTTTTCGCCAGTATGAATTCTCTTATGTCGATACAAGTGACTAGATATAGAAAAAGTCTTCTTGCAAACGTTACATTCGAAGGGCTGTTCGCCAGTATGAATTCTGTTATGCTGAACCAAGTTACTAGACGTAGAAAAAGTCTTCTTGCAAACGTTACATTCGAAGGGTTTTTCGCCAGTATGAATTCTGTTATGCCGAACCAAGTGATAAGATCGAGAAAAAGTTTTCTTGCAAACGTTACATTCGAAAGGTTTTTCGCCAGTATGAATTCTGTTATGCTGAACCAAGCTACTAGATGCAGAAAAAGTTTTCTTGCAAACATTACATTCGAAGGGTTTTTCACCAGTATGAATTCTGTTATGCTGAACCAAGTGATTAGATCGAGAAAAAGTTTTCTTGCAAACGTTACATTCGAAAGGTTTTTCGCCAGTATGAATTCTGTTATGCTGAACCAAGCTACTAGATGCAGAAAAAGTTTTCTTGCAAACGTTACATTCGAAGGGTTTTTCACCAGTATGAATTCGTAAGTGAATTTTCAAAGTACCTGATCGAGAAAAAGCTTTTTTGCAGACTTTACATTCAAATGGCTGTTCGCCAGTATGAATGCGTAAGTGAATTTTCAATTGACTTGGTTTAGAACATGTTGTTTCGCATTCAGTACAGCTGTATTGGTTGCCATGCGAGTTCATTCTACCTAAACTAAAAAAATGAAACGCTCACACCCGTTACGCTAACGGCGTACCGTTAATCCCTTTATCTTTCGTATGATCGAACGTCTGCAGGCATTCCTTTGTTCCTTCCACAGCTCTCGTCATAAAAAAAAACACGTTAAAGTTGAAGGCTCAGAAACTTTTAGCTCAGAAATTCTCAGGTTTTTTTTTTTTTTTTTTTTTTTTTTTTTTTTTCCGGTTCATATTTAATATTCTCAGCTCACGTTTAATGCGGGTGTCGCGAGGTCTTTGCCAACATTGAGATAAAAAAAAGACTTGTGCTGTCGCAGAATGAATGCGGCCGAGACTCTGTTGCGTCACGTGGAGACGACCCGGCCCGACACGTACAGGGACATTTTGAACGCGATTCGACCCCATTCGCTGGCAGGCATCGCGCGTTTCTTGCAGCAACACCTGCGTCAGAGCGTGCCGGACCTGCGCGTGTTCAACGACCGGCCGGAAAAAATTCCGGAATTTTGTCTGCGATTCGTGCAGGCGATCCGCCGTCAGTTCCCATCGCCCGGCGACGCGTTCGGCATCCAACTGACGTGTCGCATCACAAAGTCAGACACGCAATGCACGCTGGACAGCAAGCACTTGCTCTCGGCGGACGACCGCGGCGGCGGTGGCGAGTCGCGACGCTACAACGTGAGCAAAGACCTGCGCTACGAGCTCGACCTCTTCACCAACCACACGCAAGTCTTTGAGCTGGCCAACACGCACGGGTACGCCAGCGTGTTTACGATAAATTATAGCGTGCGCGAACTGATGGAGTGCGTCCCGGAAGGCTGCCTCCTGGAGAAGGGGAACCCGCTCAACAAGGGCAGGAACTTGCGAGGCGAGTACAAGTACCTGAAGGATTTCCCCTTTGTGATCGTCACCGACCGGGTGCTGTACAAGTCGTTCAAGAATCTGCAGACGCTGCTGCAGCGCCTGGACGTCGAGAACGTGGTGGCCTTCAGCGACGTGCGCTACGTCTTCCAGAAATGCGGTCTTTCGAGTTTCTACTTTAACATGGTGCGCGTCGTGGAGAGGCAGCTGCTGCTGCACGACACGACTTCAGTATACGCGAGCGATGTGCTGAATGTGGTCAAGTACCAGTGCATCACGGGCCAGCCGCTGCCCCTGACGCGCGACGGCCTGGTGAAGAACGAGCAGCGATCCCCTCTCGAAATCCTGAGTTTCGAGGCGCCCAAAAAGAATTATGCTCGCATGTGCACGGCGCCCGAGCAGACGTTTCCGGTCCAGACGTCGGCCGACAAGATTTTTTTCGGCGAGCAGTTTAACGAGGGGACTGGCTACCGGTTCGACGTGATGCCCACCGTTTCAGGAGACCGTTTTGTAGGTTTCAATCTTGAAACGAAACAAGATTGAAACCGATCAATGTTGAATTGGCAAATCAAGGATTTTTTTTTACGAGAATGTATCAATTACAAGCTCTTCCTCAAAGTTGTAGGTGTTTTCCCTCGGGTCGCTCATATTTCAAATGTTTATTTCTTTATTTGATCATTAAAAGATTTATTTTCTAACATCTGAAATGGAAGTTTGATTACCTTGTTCATCTCGCTTTTGGTATCTCATGCTGAATCTTTTGTTCTGTTGACAGAGTTGTAACTTTAATTATGTCAATTCTATTGGAAATTCAATATTATAACTTGAAATAAAAAGTGTACCTCATGTGACAATAAATACAATTATATTAGTTTGTGATATGACTTTTATTTTCAGTCGTGATTTTACATATATGTATACAATTTCAGGTGTCCAGTATCTTCATAATGTCTGCGTTGATTTTAGTGACTTCTCCAGGGAATATGCTTGGAATTATTCATTGAGGTAGTGAAGTTGTACGTAATCAAAGTCTATTTGATGACATCTTTTCTTTTGCTTTTGCAGGTCATGATTTGCTTGTATTTCTGCAAAGGGAAAATATATTAAGTAATGCGTATTGTTTTATTTTTTTGTTTTGATTGAAGAATTATTTTAAATGTTATTTACCTTCAGTTGTTTTTGTAATCGTTTGTCTGGTGGGTAGTAGAACGTCAGGATATTGTTTCCAGTTGTTTGGGAAAAATATATGGTTGAACACTTGCATGTATGTGCAGTGCATATCCCAGGTCTCTTTATTCATATATTTACGTATACAGTTGAAGAAACAACTGGTACCTGTGTGATTTAAACTAAGTAAACATTTTGTGTCCGGATCTATTTCGTTATTGATTAACAATTGCCTTAAACATAAAACGTAATGTGTGCAATTCGTGAAATTTATAAAATTAGTGCTATTGATTTGCTTTGGTTTTCGAATGTTTCTGAAGACGCAGTATGCACATTCATGGTAAGTGTCAATTTCAGGATGTTTATGTGTTAGGTGATAAGAAATTCTATTTAGTTTTATTTTTTTGTTTGTGGAGGGGCAAATTGGGCATTGAATTGATGTTTGGCGGAATTCCCACCAGATGGCCATAAGTACAGCAAACATTTTCTAAAAAAAATCAAATGAAAAATTTCTTAAGTTTTGTTACAAGTAACATTTTTTTAAATTTATACCACAGATAAAGTACACATAGGCTAACTATTTTATACAAATGAAGCAAATAATTACATTCTTCAAAAAATCAATTTCAAGTGACTAGAAGACCCTAAATTTGATTACTTTTATAGAAAAAAATTACAAATCAAAAACTAAGCTATGGATTTTAATAATATTGGTATCATCAGAAAGTTAATTAAACAAACCCTATTATAAAGAAATAAAGCAAAATTAAATAGTTATTTTTCACTTTCTGTAAAGTGTACATATACCTTAAAAAAAAGGGGGGGAAGAGTATTCAAAAAGGGTTATTTTATCGTTTTAGCATTTTATGGAATACCTGTTAAAGAGAAAAAAAAATCCAGCGTTACATCATGTATCCAAAAAGTATAACCAGAGAGCAATAATTCCATGTAAAGAACATAGTTTTACATACATAACTAAAAAAAAGTAGAGAAATAAGGAGTAAAAGGTAAGAGATGGCAAAGACTTACCCCGATCGACGACCAAGCCAATAGAGGACCAGACGAGAAGTGACACTGTGTTACCGCCAGCATCTCCTTTTTATAGGAAATGGGGAAGAGCTATTATGCAATCCTCTCTGCGTTCCACCACCATAGCAGCAGCAGTCAAGATAAAAAAAAAGTCCCAATAGTCAACCTTTGCAACAGCATCGCCAAAGCCTCTGCAACATTAAAATAGCTAAACATTCAAAGTTGACATTAAATCTTTGCAACGTTGGAAAGAGCGGACAACCAGGAATGGTTTGACAGCTAGTCAACTTCGGGAACAGGTAGATTGAGGTTGGATTCCAGCAAAATCGAGGTTGAGTTACAGCAAAAACGAGGTTGAGTTACAGCAAAAACGAGGTTGAGTTACAGCAAAAACGAGGTTGAGTTACAGCAAAAACGAGGTTGAGTTACAGCAAAAACGAGGTTGAGTTACAGCAAAAACGAGGTTGAGTTACAGCAAAAACGAGGTTGAGTTACAGCAAAAACGAGGTTGAGTTACAGCAAAAACGAGGTTGAGTTACAGCAATGATCAAAGTTGGGTTAACATCAGATCAAAGTTGGGTTAACAGCAAATCGAGGTTGGGATAACAGCAGAGCGAAGTTGGGTATAGCCGCCACGATAATGGAAATAAGGAATGCAAGACCTGCTTTTTTTTTTTTTTTTTTTTTTTTTTTTTTTTCAAATAAACATACAGTCTGGCATTCACGCACACAGCTCTCGCACACATGGAAATGGCAAGCGGTAGTGGCGCTCAGCAGCCCCAGGCGGAGGTCCCTCGTCTCTATCTCGTCGAGGTGCCCGCCGGCCCGTGTCCCTCTTCGGCCCCTAATCCTCCTCCGCCCACCTTCGAGTCGCTCGCTCGCATGCTGTTGGAGCGCATCATTTTCGAAGAAGAGGAAGACGGCAGTCCCAGAAACGCCCTCACCCTCTACGAGACGTACGTCATCCGCCTCATTCGTCGCGCGTGCGAAGCGTTCCGGGTGTCGTGGAACTCGATCCTCGAGACGATTCGCATGGGGTGTTGCGTGATGGACGCGAGATTGCATACCCTGTTGGCCGACATCTGGGAGACGCGCCTCACACAAAGCGTGTCGCTGGACGATCAAAACTGCTACGAGCGCGTCATGGGGCGCGATCACGTGCGCCACAGCGACCTCCTGAAATTGGCGGGGACGCTGGCCCGGGTCGCCGAACCGAAACGCGTGTGGACGTTTTTCGCGGTGGACGGATATCTGGGCGACGACCCGAAGCGATACGTAGAAAACCTCCGGTATTCCGTCGACACATGGCGAGGGAAGCACGTGATCGCGGTCCGCGTCCTGTATCGGTATCTGGACCATCCCTACATGGTTCACGATGCCCTCGAGAGTATTTTCACCCCTGAGAAAAAGGAAGGGGGAGGAGGAAGTGGACTACTGAGCAACGCAGCGAGGGACGAGTACGTGAGAACGGTCGGGGGACTCGACGTCGTGAGACAGATTGGCGAATGGCGAAACGAGCAGCAGAAGGATAAGAGAAAGAGGAGCAGCGGGGGAGGGGGGGACGACCGCTCCTCCAAGCGACATCTGAAAGAGGACGCAGGAGGAGAAAACATGGACGGAGGAGAGGTGAAGACTCGCCACCCCAAGAAGAGGGGAAAGGCAGACGAGGAAGAAGAGGACGACGACGAAGTGGTGGTGACGACTCGCCACGCCAAGAAGAGGGGAAAGCAAGACGGGGAAGAAGAGACCCACCACCACCACCACCACCACGGAGAGGCGAAACGCCCCAAGACGTTACTGCTCATCGAAGACGATGACGAGCAGTTAGAACCTCGTTCGCCACCAGATGTACCACCCACCCCAACGGGCGACCCACCCACTTTCTCCTTTAGTGCAGGGGGTTCATTACCCACCCTGTTTGGTTGTCGTGCACCACCCACCCCCAAGTCGACCCCACGCAAACGGAAATCAAATGTGCCCTCTAAAGGGAATGCATCATCATCCCAACTCTTCTAACTGTCTCCTGAACCTTTCAACGTCATTGCACCTTGAAACTTGACAATTGAAATTGACTGAAAATGTACTGTTGAAAAAAAAAAAAAAAAAAAAAAAATTTTTTTTTTTTTTTTTTTTTTTAACAACGTATATTTATTTCATTTTTCGACCTGGCGGTTGTGTGTCATATTATGTCGTTTTAAAAGACATTTAGTGGAAAATGACCTATGGCAAGAGTCACAGGTATAGGGTTTTAAATTAGCGTGTACAGCTCTTATATGTTGGTTTAAACCCCATTTTTGTTTAAATGCGGTTGAGCAGAAACAGCAGACGTGAGACTTTTCTTTTCTATGCACCACTAGATTGTGCTTTCTCAGTAAAATTTTGGTATTGAAAGAAGAATTGCACACTTCGCATTTAAACATTTTTTGGTCATGAGGAACCCGAACTTGTTCAAGACAAGTCAGACTGTGGCTTTTTAGTTCGTATTTGGTCACAAACTTTTTTTTACAAACTTCACACTCGTACGGTTTTAAATCGGTATGCATTCTTACTATGTGACGATCTAAATGTTCTTTGAATTTAAACGATTTCGAACAAAAGCAACAGCAGAATGGTTTGTCTGCGTTATGAATTCTCTTATGTTTGCAAAAGTAACTTGATGTCAAAAAAGTCTTCTTGCAAACGTTACATTCAAAGGGTCGTTCGTCAGTATGTATTCGTAAGTGATTTTTCAATGTACCTGATTGAGAAAAAGTCTTCTTGCAAACGTTACATTCAAAGGGTCGTTCGCCAGTATGAATTCGTAAGTGATTTTTCAAATGTCCTGATTGAGAAAAGGTTTTCTTGCAAACGTTACATTCAAATGGCTGTTCGCCAGTATGAATTCGTAAGTGAATGTTCAATGAACCTGAGTAAGAAAAAGTTTTCTTGCAAACGTTACATTCAAATGGTCGTTCACCAGTATGAGTTCGAAAGTGAACTTTCAAGTGACTTGGGCAAGAACATGTTATTTCGCATTCAGTACAGCTGTATTGGCTTCCATGAGGTTTCATTCTACCTAAACTAACAACAGAAAAACTCACACCCGTTACGCTAACGGCGTACCGTTAATCCCTTTATTTTTCGAACGTTTGCAGGTGTTCCTTCCACAGCTATCGTCATAAAATAAGCCACGCTAAAAAATGGACGGATGTGAAGCTATATAATTTAAAAAAAAAAAAAAAAAAAAAAAAAAAAACTTCAAAGTGAAGGTTGGAAAAAAAAAAAAAATTTTTTTTTTTTTTTTTTTTTTCCCAACCTTCACTTTGAAGTTTTTTTGAAGTTTTGCTTCAATGTATTAGCATGACAATCTTGGGGTAACTGCTGCCAGGAATGTCGAATTTCGTTGGACTTCTTCTAAAATTTTCCAAGCTGGCTCCTTGCACGTGCTTTTATCTTCAATAACGCTCGCCATCAGTCGTAGATATTCCTTGCTTCTAGCATCTTCAGCTCTGTTTTCAGCTTCTCTTTCGGCGTGTTGAAACAGTGCATCACAGTCTTTCAGGGCAATCTTGGCAGCATGTTCGGCAACTTCTAGATCAATCTCTATCCTCCTAGCTTTGTTCGCTGCTTCCTTTCGCTCTCTTTCAAGGCGTTCCACCTCGGCCTTAAACTCGTTCCATTCTTCTTCAGATGCTCGTATCCGCGCTTGCTCCTCTGGCGAAACGGTAGGCCAAACTCCATAAAATGCTTCAGTCTCTGAGGTTGGAACGGCCTGGCCGGTGGCTATGACGGCAGACGCAACAATCAAACAGCAAAGAAGGGAAGATGGCAAGAGAAACTTGTGCTGATCCATTGCAAGTAGATGCCCGGGAGTCAGTGGTGCCTATCTCATTGCCCGACCCGGATACTTATTGAAAAAAAAAAAAAAAAAATAAATTTTTTTTTTTTTTTTTTTTTTCAATAAGTATCCGGGTCGGGCAATGAGATAGGCACCACTGACTCCCGGGCATCTACTTGCAATGGATCAGCACAAGTTTCTCTTGTGAAAAAAAAAAAAAAAAAAATTTTTTTTTTTTTTTTTTTTTTTTGTCACTTGCAATTAAAGAAAAAAGTTGTTACAAGCGACAGTCTCGGAGTATCCGTTCCTCCAGCATGACATATCCTATCAGCATATATCGAGACGACTCTGAAATCCACATTTCCCCTTCTCGTGAACTCTACCCGTCGGTAGTGCGGGACTTTATCTTACCCCATCTGGATTTCTTTACAAAGCTGTGGGTGATAGCCGGCGACACAGAGTATGGAGTCGACCAACTGACCGAGATCGAATTTCGCCTCGTTCAAAAGAACCCGTCCCTGTTTGCCATCACAAGCTGTGACGATTATGATTTCTTACACTATTACATGGTGAAAAACAATCTCGTGTCGAATCGGGCTCAACGCGACGAGGTAGAGAGCTTTTTGTGGCAGGATTTCCAACTCTACGGAATCTTGCTGCAAGAGAAAAGTAGCTTGGTGACAATTTCTCGTGATGGATTTGATAATCGGATTGTGCTCACCGATTGGGATAATCAAGATTTTGATCCAGAAGTCCACACGGTGATCGCGCATCTCGGCCGAGGACCCGGACACATACGTAATCCCTTGGCCTTGCTTCTCGAGCAATGAGGTGAGATATCTTTTTCTTTTCCCCTCTTAAATGTTTTGTTGTGTATGCATCAGGTCCATGACTGTGCCAGCGGAGACCAGGGAAGAGGGTTGGCACCTGGGTCACGAGAAATAAACCCCTGGTCGAGGATACTGGCACGAGAGACCCCCAGGTGTCAGGCATTTGTTTGCCGATAAAAACCCGACCTTATTTTTTTGCAAATATTTATTTCATTTCTCGATCTGGAGGATGTGTGTCATATTATGTCGTTTTAGATCAGATTTATCTGAAAATGACCAATGACAAGTGTCACAGGTATAGGGTTTGATATTAGCATGTACAGCTCTTATATGTCGGTCTAAATGATCTTTTTTTTTAAATGCGGTTGAGCAAAAACAGCAGACGTGAGGCTTTTCTTCGTTATGCACTAGATCGTGATTTCTCAGTGCACCTTTGGTGTTGAAAGAAGAATTGCACACTTCGCATTTAAACATTTTTTGGTCGTGAGAAACCCGAACTTGTTCAAGACAAGTCAGACTGTGGCATTTAAGTTCGTATTTGGTCACAAACTTTTTTTTACAAACTTCACACTCGTACGGTTTTAAATCGGTATGCAGTCTAACTATGTGAAGATTTAAAACATCTTTGAATTTAAACGATTTCGAACAAAAACAACAGCAGTGTGGTCTGTCTGCGTTATGACATATTTTATGCCGAACCAAGTAACTTGATGTAGAAAAAGCTTTCTTGCAAACGGTACAATCGAAGGGTTTTTCGCCAGTATGAATTCTGTTATGCCGAACCAAGTGACTAGATGTAGAAAAAGTTTTCTCGCAAACGGTACATTCGAAGAGTTTTTCGCCAGTATGAATTCTGTTATGCCGAACCAAGTGACTAGATTGAGAAAAAGTTTTCTCGCAAACACATTCGAAGGGTTTTTCGCCAGTATGAATTCTGTTATGCCGAACCAAGTTACTAGATTGAGAAAAAGTTTTCTCGCAAACGTTACATTCGAAGGGTTTTTCGCCAGTATGAATTCTCTTATGCCGAACCAAGTTACTAGATTGAGAAAAAGTTTTCTCGCAAACGTTACATTCGAAGGGTTTTTCGACAGTATGAATTCTCTTATGCCGAACCAAGTTACTAGATTGAGAAAAAGTTTTCTCGCAAACGTTACATTCGAAGGGTTTTTCGACAGTATGAATTCTCTTATGTCGAACCGAACAACTAAATCTAGAAAAAGTTTTCTCGCAAACGTTACATTCGAAGGGTTTTTCGCCAGTATGAATTCTGTTATGCCGAACCAAGTGACTAGATTGAGAAAAAGTTTTCTCGCAAACGTTACATTCGAAGGGTTTTTCGCCAGTATGAATTCTCTTATGTCGAACCAAATGACTAGATTGAGAAAAAGTTTTCTTGCAAACGTTACATTCGAAGGGTTTTTCGCCAGTATGAATGCGTAAGTGAATTTTCAATTGACTTGGGCTAGAACATGTTGTTTCGCATTCAGTACAGCTGTATTGGCTGCCATGAGGTTTCATTCTACCTAAACTAACAAAATGAAACGCTCACACCAGTTACGCTAACGGCGTACCGTTAATAACTTTATTTTCCGTATGATCGAACGTTTGCAGGCGTTCCGTCGTTCCTTTCACAGCTTTTTTTTAACCCTACATTTCACATTTTAAATCAGCAGAGTTTCAATCCCATTTGACCCTCCTGACCAAAAGACACAAGAAACACAAACACATACCATTTCACCATAATCTTTAATAAAATACTCGAGAAAAAAAGGGTTACAACTTTAGATTCACTAAAAGCTAGTCTATTGCACACATACAGTTCAAAGGTTCACCTCGGTTGGCACGTCAGTCGAGTCCGCGTCCTTGTCCTCATCAGGGATTTTTCCATTATCGTTCGCTGCTGCAGGCTGGACGCGTTGCTTGTTCTTCCAATCGACGTTGTTGCTCAGGGACGTTGAGGCACGAATGGCGTTGACCACCTTACCGTTCCTCGAGTCTTTCGGCAGACACTGGAAAGCTGCGTTCACCTCGCGATCTTTTCTCACCACGCAATATAACTGTAGCAGTTGTAGGTGACTAGAAAGGTGGGGCGTCCATCCGACATCCATGAGCACGGCGTGACGCGAAAATTTCAAGGGGCCACTCAAGTAGCCGTACGTCGAGCGACAATTGGTGCCTAAACGCGTCGCCGATCCAAGCACGAATGGGCGAAAGAAATTGACAAAGAAGGAAACGAGTCCTCCAGAAAGAGGAACGACGTACGCGTCTTTCGGAATTTCGAAGGCCCGCTGATTCTCTTGCAAGAAAAGAGTCTCTCTTTGGGTGACGACGACGAGCGATCGCATGGTGTCGTTCGTACACATGGCATGAAACAGGAGAGGTTCTGTGGCCACTAACGTGCCGTCCGTATCCAGGATGCGCTTGAAATACATCTTGACAACATAGTCGACGAAATGGTACGGTCCGGGCGTGGGCACGAAACCACCGTTCAGGGATGAGACACTCATGATGACACGGAAGAGAGGAGCCGAACAACAACTCTCGAATTGAAAGAGAAGAACCTCTGGCAACGACTCTTGTTTGCAAAATGACTCAGTCACCAAACACCCATCCTTTTATAAATAGAATCGAAAAAAAAAAAAAAAAAAAAAAATTTTTTTTTTTTTTTTTTTTTTTGGACAATGTTGAGTTATTAATGAAATGACGTGACACAATTCCAATATTGTAACAGAGGTTCTGGTCTGGTGGTTCATTTTTTTCAATTCAGCCGGGGTATGGTCTGGTGGTTCATTTTTCAATTCGGCCGGCATAAAAAAACCACGTTAAAGTTGAAGCAAAAAAAATGTAAGAAAAAATTGTGGGAAATTGCGTTGGGTCCTATGCAGAGAGCTGTGAAACGCGTTTTACAGCTCTCTACATAGGAAGTCACGTTAAAGTTGAAGCCAACAATAAATGTACGAAAAAATTGTGGGAAATGGCGTCGGACTCTATCACAGGGTGTTACAGCCTCTGAGTTTAAGCTCGCTTCTTTTCATTTCTCAATTCAAAATGACGCAAGACACCTGACTTTTCGAATCCATCTGGGGTAGTAGTGGCAAATGAATTCGAAAAAAAAAGCCCTCATCGCGATTCAAAACGCTTAACCTCTTTTTTTACCATAAACTTGTTAAACGTGAAAGCGGACACAGATGGATATCCAACGGAAATAACACTTACCAGACTGGTATCTTCTTTCGCGACGACACGGGAAATTTCGTGGTGGTCTTGAAATCTCAATGGTACTCTTGAAATTTTAAACATCTCATTTGATACAGCGAAAAGGAAATAATGACCGCAAGCAAAATAGAAACAGTTCTTGCTTGCAGGTAACAATCCCCATTTCGCAAGACTTGCACCAAGAGGAACAAGTGTCGCGTTGTTTCAATTATTCAATGGAGCCGCGTTCCGAGTCGGAGCGAACAGACAGACTGGGTAGTGATTCTACCTCTAAGCATTATGGAGGAGAAAAAAAAAAAAAAAAAAATTTTTTTTTTTTTTTTTTTTTTTTTTTTCCAGGAGCAGATAATTTCTCGGTTGAAATTTCTCGGTTAAAATGTCTCAGTTGAAATTTCTCGGTTAAAATGTCTCAGTTGAAATTTCTCGGTTGAAATGTCTCGGTTAAAATGTCTCAGTTGAAATTTCTCGGTTGAAATGTCTCGGTTAAAATGTCTCAGTTGAAATTTCTCGGTTGAAATTTCTCGGTTAAAATGTCTCAGTTGAAATTTCTCGGTTGAAATTTCTCGGTTAAAATGTCTCAGTTGAAATGTCTCGGTTGAAATGTCTCGGTTGAAATTTCTCAGTTGAAATTTCTCGGTTGAAATTTCTCGGTTAAAATGTCTCAGTTGAAATGTCTCGGTTGAAATGTCTCGGTTGAAATTTCTCGGTTGAAATGTCTCGGTTGAAATAGGAGCAGATAATTTCGGAGCAGAGAATATCTCGGTTGAAATTTCTCTTTTAAAATGTCTCAGTTGAAATGTCTCGGTTGAAATGTCTCGGTTGAAATAGGAGCAGATAATTTCGGAGCAGAGAATATCTCGGTTGAAATTTCTCTTTTAAAATGTCTCAGTTGAAATGTCTCGGTTGAAATGTCTCGGTTGAAATAGGAGCAGATAATTTCGGAGCAGAGAATGTCTCGGTTGAAATTTCTCTTTTAAAATGTCTCAGTTGAAATGTCTCGGTTGAAATGTCTCGGTTGAAATAGGAGCAGATAATTTCGGAGCAGAGAATATCTCGGTTGAAATTTCTCTTTTAAAATGTCTCAGTTGAAATGTCTCGGTTGAAATGTCTCGGTTGAAATAGGAGCAGAGAATATCTCGGTTGAAATGTCTCGGTTGAAATTTCTCAGCTCAGGGGGATTTCATTTCTCCGTTGAAATTTCTCGGTTGAAATTTCTCAGTTGAAATGTCTCGGTTGAAATGTCTCGGTTGAAATGTCTCAGCTCAGGGGGATTTCATTTCTCCGTTGAATTTTCTCGGTTGAATTTTCTCGGTTGAAATTTTTCGGTTGAAATTTCTCGGTTGAAATTTCTCAGCTCAGGGGGATTTCATTTCTCAGTTGAAATTTCTCAGTTTAGAAAATTCTCATGCTCAAGAGGGATTTCAATTCTCAGTTTAGAAAATTCTCAAGCTCAAGAGGGATTTCAATTCTCAGTTTAGAAAATTCTCAAGCTCAAGAGGGATTTCAATTCTCAGTTTAGAAAATTCTCAAGCTCAAGAGGGATTTCAATTCTCAGTTTAGAAAATTCTCAAGCTCAAGAGGGATTTCAATTCTCAGTTTAGAAAATTCTCAAGCTCAAGAGGGATTTCAATTCTCAATTGAAATTCTCAAGCTCAAGAGGGATTTCAATTCTCAGCAAGCCAAAGTGCTTTGAACATTCACTAGCTATTCACCAATTCAACATGCTTTTTGAACAATACGGGCGAAACACTTCTCGCATGTCATATAAACTATACACAATTTTCACGGACAACAGCATTGGGATACAGGTGAAGGAAAAAAAATGTTGAGCTATCCCGTTTCCTTTACCCCCCCCCACCCCCCCTCTGGAAAAACACACAATCAAGAGGTAAACATGGCACCTTTGCGAGAAGTAATCCTGGACACCGAAACGACAGGAATCGACCCGAAACAGGGTCACCGGATCATCGAAATAGGTGCCGTCGAAATGATTGACAAGCGAATCACTGGGAAAACGTTTCACGTGTATCTCAACCCACAGAGAGACATCTCACCCCAAGCTTATCGAGTCCATGGCATCTCGAGGGATTTCCTGAAACACAAACCGCTCTTCGGGACCATCGCGGACGACTTTTTGGCATTTGTCGGAAACAGCCCCATGGTCATCCACAACGCTCCGTTTGACCTCAAGTTTCTGAACCACGAACTCGCGTTGTCGAAAAGGGAACCGCCGCTCCGAAACCACGTCGTCGACACGCTTGTCATGGCAAGGCAGAGGTTCCCGAGGGTCCCCAATAACCTGGACGCGCTCTGCCAACGATTTCACATCGACACGTCGGGCAGGACACTTCACGGAGCTCTCAAAGACGCCGTGCTCCTGGCCAAGATGTACAGGAAAATGACGGAAACAAACCCTATCATCTCAGCAGTCAGTCCATCATCGGGTAACGGCGATCCGTGTCGGACCCCGACGACCCGTGGCGGCGGCAAACCCCCCGCCAACCCTATCTCGGTCAAGGGTTGACATCCCTTTCCCCCCCCCCCAATCGACACATGAGAAATGAGGAGAAAAAACTTACCTACCACCGGAGGGGGAAAAAAGGGGAAAATAAAAGCGGGAAACGAATTCTTTCTCCTTGGTGGAGGATAAATGCAAAAGTCTTGATCGATGATGCCAAGACTGAAATGAACGCCACACAGCTTTGGTCACATCGAGCAAGACTTTTGCGACACCCGAGGGAGCTCCCGAGCATCGCATCTCCTGTTGCTTGTATATGGGATGTTCAATCACCGTTGATGTACACCCAAAATATTTATATGAAAAAAAAAAAAAAAAAATTTTTTTTTTTTTTTTTTTTTTTTTTTGAGCCTGAGCTGAGAATATTTCCGAGAATATTTCTGAGCTGAGAATTTCTGGGCTGAGAATTAAACCCACGTTAAAGTTGAAGCACAAAAAAATGTAAGAAAATATTGTGGGAAATTGCGTTGGGTCCTATGCAGAAAGCTGTAAAACGCGTTTTACATTCCAAACGAATTTTACATTCCGAATGGCTAGTATGCTATTTTGTTATACGAGTACTGGCGTTTTAGAATGTGTACTTTGCCTTTTTCCTAGAGTGAACTGATTTAACTGATATCAGTGAAAACAGATTTTCAAGTTGCGAAAGTTTGGATCGGTGCTAGCTATTTACCGTTCCATTGCTTTTGCATTCAAATTCTTCTCCTTTGGAGGTGTGTGGAGAAAAAGAGGTAAGTTTGCTTTTTCGATTCTTTGACAATTGAGTTTAATACCAGCTCATGAGGTCATTGACCCCAGGCATCTGTGCACCTCGAAAAAGGGGTCACTACAACTCGAGTCTTTTTTTCAATGGGATGTAGTCATGAAATGAATGTACTGATGAGGTCATTGACCCCAAGCAAAGGTCATTGACCCCAGTCATCTGTGCAACTCGAAAAAGGGATCACTACAACTCGAGTCTTTTTTTCAATGGGATGTAGTCATGAAATGAATGTACTGATGAGGTCATTGACCCCAAGCAAAGGTCATTGACCCCAGTCATCTGTGCAACTCGAAAAAGGGATCACTACAACTCGAGTCTTTTTTTCAATGGGATGTAGTCATGAAATGAATGTACTGATGAGGTCATTGACCCCAGGCATCTGTGCACCTCGAAAAAGGGGTCACTACAACTCGAGTCTTTTTTTCAATGGGATGTAGTCATGAAATGAATGTACTGATGAGGTCATTGACCCCAAGCAAAGGTCATTGACCCCAGGCATCTGTGCACCTCGAAAAAAGGGTGGTCACTTGCACCTCGAAACCGAGACAAACTCTTTTTTCCAGTAACAAGACACAAGAGACACGCAACTCACACACAGAGCAGATGGCAGAGTCGAACGAAAGACCCACCGCCATCACGGTAACAGCCGCCCTCACGGCAGCAGCAGCAGCAGAAGTGGCTGCTCTGAAGGCGCAACTCAAAGACGCGCAAGAGGCACTCCTCCGGCAATACGATGCCCGTCTCCGCCAGTACGAGGAGCGCATCGAGACGGAACACGTGTGGCGCACCAATATGATGACCGAACTGACATCCCTGAGGCTACAACTGCAGACGGCTCGACAGGAGCACGACCAGTATTACAAGACGCGTCTCTCGGAACTACAGACCGAATTGCAACGGCAAAAACGAGCGGGACGCGACGAAGACATTCTCGCGATGGGTCTCCTCGACAACAACAGCAGCAGCAAAAATTCTAGCTATCTATGTCAACGTTGCGGATTCGTGCCATGCGGATCGGACAAAGACTTTACTGATGACTCATTTTCGGACGAAGATGAGGGAGGAGCCCCCCTGCTACCACCGAAAACCTAATATGGCTACATGGATTCCCTCTGAGCTGGAAGTAATGAAATCGAGAACTGAAGAAATGAAATCCCTCTCAGTTGAATTTTCTGAGCTGAGAACTGAAATTACTCCGAGCTGAAAAAATGAAATCTAGAACTGAAATCACTCTGAACTGCAGAAAAAAAAAAAAAAAAAAAAAAAATTTTTTTTTTTTTTTTTTTTTTTAAATATTATTATTAATTATTATAAATTATTATTAATAATAATTATTATTTCTGAGCTAAGCTGAGCCGAGAATATTTCTGAGCTGAGCTGAGCCGAGAATATTTCTGAGCTGAGCTGAGCCAAGAATATTTCTGAGCTGAGCTGAGCCGAGAATATTTCTGACTAAATTCGGGTTTCAATTTGGTCGATTGACTAGATTCGGGTTTCAATGTGGCTGTTTGACTAGATTCGGGTTTCAATGTGGCTGTTTGACTAGATTCGGGTTTCAATGTGGCTGTTTGACTAGATTCGGGTTTCAATGTGGCTGTTTGACTAGATTCGGGTTTCAATGTGGCTGTTTGACTAGATTCGGGTTTCAATGTGGCTGTTTGACTAGATTCGGGTTTCAATTTGGTCGATTGACTAGATTCGGGTTTCAATGTGGCTGTTTGACTAGATTCGGGTTTCAATTTGGTCGATTGACTAGATTCGGGTTTCAATGTGGCTGTTTGACTAGATTCGGGTTTCAATGTGGCTGTTTGACTAGATTCGGGTTTCAATGTGGCTGTTTGACTAGATTCGGGTTTCAATTTGGTCGTTTGACTAGATTCGGGTTTCAATTTGGTCGTTTGACTAGATTCGGGTTTCAATTTGGTCGTTTGACTAGATTCGGGATTCAATTTGGTCATTTGATTCGATTCGGGTTTCAATTTGGTCGTTTGACTAGATTCGGGTTTCAATTTGGTCGTTTGACTAGATTCGGGTTTCAATTTGGTCACTTGACTAGATTCGGGTTTCAATTTGGTCATTTGACTAGATTCGGGTTTCAATTTGGTCATTTGACTAGATTCGGGTTTCAATTTGGTCATTTGACTAGATTCGGGTTTCAATTTGGTCATTTGACTCGATTCGGGTTTCAATTTGGTCATTTGACTCGATTCGGGTTTCAATTTGGTCGTTTGACTCGATTCAGGTTTCAATTTGGTCATTTGACTCGATTCAGGTTTCAATTTGGTCATTTGACTCGATTCGGGTTTCAATTTGGTCGTTTGACTCGATTCAGGTTTCAATTTGGTCATTTGACTCGATTCAGGTTTCAATTTGGTCATTTGACTCGATTCGGGTTTCAATTTGGTCATTTGACTCGATTCGGGTTTCAATGTGGCTGTTTGACTAGATTCGGGTTTCAATGTGGCTGTTTGACTAGATTCAGTCTGCAAGATAGCCTTTTCTCAATCAGGCCTTGCAAAATCGCTTTCGAATACAAACTGGCGACAAAACTTTCCAATGCCAACATTGTAAAAAGAAATATTCTCAGCTCAGCTCAGCTCAGAAATATTCTCAGCTCAGCTCAGCTCAGAAATATTCTCCGCTCAGCTCAGCTCAGAAATATTCTCCGCTCAGCTCAGCTCAGCTCAGAAATATTCTCAGCTCAGCTTAATTATAATTAATAATAATATGAATTAATAATAGTAATTACAATCAATAATAATATTTAAAAAAAAAAAAAAAAAAAAAAAAATTTTTTTTTTTTTTTTTTTTTTCAATGATAATACAGTTGAGGTTCGAGGTTCTGGAATCCAATGTCCTGTTCTATTATTCCGGGGACGCGACACTCGAGCCTCTCGTCGGGTGTTGCGAGGCATGGATCGGTATTGCTAGCATGTTTACACTATGCGTCGGTGCAAGCTAATACCGATCCATGGCTTTGCAGCATTCTCTTCAAATTCTTCCAGTGGAGAGAAAAGTTTGATTTTCAAGTCTTTGGCAATTTGGATCGAGCAACACTCGTTTCGTCGCGCGCGTCATTTTGGGATTGGCTCATTTCGGATTCATGATTCCGGAAATTCACGAATCCGGTGAGAGAGGTGCGCGCTATTTCGCTCCCTGGCCGGTCACATTCTGGTACAGGAGCGTCAGGACCATCAGAGCTCGTTCCAACTCACGAATCCTGTCCAGGTGACTGGCATCGCTCACGTTCCTCAGTTCAGCCTCCAACCTTTGAATCGTACTGCGGTATTCCGCGTTGCGTTCCTCACACTCGCGGAGACGCTCCTCTGCTAATTTACAGCGCGCTTCGGAATGACGGTAACGTTCCTCCGCACTCTTGAGGCGCTCTTCGAATTGAACTAGGCAGTTTTCTCGCACGCGTTTCAGTTCAGCCTCCAACTGACGGATGCGGACCAGATACCTCTTTTCCCGTTCCTGATACTCTACGATGCGTTTCTGGGCTTCGGTCAATTCCCTCTGGGTGTACTGCAAATCCCCCTGAGCCGCACCCAACTGACGCAAGACGTCCGCGCAGGAGGCCGAATGGTGATTCACTTCGCGTTTCAACTGTCCTATCGTGCACTGCATGCGAACTTCCTCGCGGTCGAAAGCATTTTTCATTCCTTCCACCACTTGATTCATCGCGTTCATGCACCTCGTCTGGTATTGCTACGAGAACGTAGTACTCGTCACCCAAGCAGCGCCAAAAGGTGTTACCCGTCGCGATCTGATGTCGAAGCCACGCGTCGTACCCCAGTCGGCCTCAGTTTTAGGGTACGCGTCTCAAGTACTTGGCGCGACCGTACAAGTAGACCACGGGTCGGTCGGGGGCAGCCCACTCGTCGCAACAACTCGAATCTCCCCCTGGCGAACGGGAGCACGCATGTGTCCTCTTTCATGGTCAGGTAGGCGAGTCGAACTTGCCACTTGTTGTTGTTGCCGCCTCGCTCCACGTGCTCGTAGTACTCATAGAGGTTCGACTCCCTGGTGTCTCTTGGACACCAGGGTAGCGTGCCCGTGTTCCCATAAAGCTGCCAGGGACAATTTGGCACAAGGACTTTGCTCGCGAAAGATCCAGTAATGAGACCCCGAAGCTGTCTCGCTCTTGTTTCCGTAGCCGTCGCACGTGGCCCGCGGACGACTGGTGTACACCATCACGTACATCAAGTGGCTGGCATCGTTGATAGAAACGTTTCACCCCCTTCGTAGACGGGTGAGGTCGCCACGTTTTGGAAGGCGATACGATTCGTGGAGCCCGACGGTGAGTCTTGAGAAACGTCTGGCAGGCACTGTTTACGGTGCTCAAGTCCCCCCTTTTGCCATTTGAACTTGGCGTAGCAAAATGGACAGGCTGTTGCGCAATCCAGAGCGTGTCATTGCTTCAAATGATTCGGGAAAGCTACCCACCAGTCAATTGTATTTTCACAGGGAAAAAACAATATATCAGTTTTTCCCTGTGAAAACACAATTGACTGGCGTAGTTGGCCAGGAGTCGCTTGATCTGTGTTGCCTCAGACGACACCATCGGTTGCTCCCAAGTGCCTTGGATAATTTTTTTGACAGCTGAAACCACATACTTATTTAACCCACGTTAAAGTTGAAGTACAAAAAAAAAAATGTAAGAAAAAAATTGTGGGGAAATTGCGTTGGGTCCTATGTAGAGAGCTGTGAAACGCGTTTTACAGCTCTCTGCATAGGAAGTCACGTTTTTTTTTTTTTTTTTTTTTTTTTTTTTTTTTTTTTTTTTTCTTTCATGATTAGACAGTTGAGGTTGGAGGTTCCGTTACAGTCATCCAGTGGCCCATACCATTCGAGGGTCGCGACACTCGGACCTCTCGGGTGTTGCGAGGCATGGATCGGTATTGCTAGCATGTTACACTATGCGTCGGTGCAAGCAATACCGATCCATGGCTTTGCAGCATTCTCTTCACATTCTTCCCGTGGACACTCGTCATTTGGATTGGCTCACAGCATTCAGGATTCCGGAAATGGATGTCACTTCTTCAGCTCAGTCAACTTCGCTTCACTGTTCTCCACTGTCTTTCCCCCTGCAGGTCGTCCTTCTGCTCGGCGATTCGTTTACCCCACTCGTCCTTCTGCTCAGTGAAACGCATCTCAAACTGGTCCTTCTGCTCAGTTAAACGCGACTCGTACTCTGCCTTCTGCTCAGTGAAACGCGACTCGTACTCGGCCTTCTGCTCAGTGAAACGCGACTCGTACTCTGCCTTCTGCTCAGAGAAACGCGACTCGTACTCGCCCTTCTGCTCAGTGAAACGCATCTCAAACTCGCCCTTCTGCTCAGTGAAACGCGACTCGTACTCGGCCTTCTGCTCAGTGAAACGCATCTCAAACTCGCCCTTCTGCTCCGCCAAGCGGTCCTTCTGCTCGGCCAAGCGCCCCCTCAGCTCCTCGAGCCGCGACTCGTAATGCGCAATGCGAGCCGTTTGCGCCTCTCGCACCTGCGTCTTCGCCTCCTTCAGCGCGCCCAACAGCTGATCGCGTTCCCGCTCGTACACTTGGAGGCGCGCGTGCTCGGCCGCGTGCAGCCGCTTCTTCAAGTCCACGATCTCGGACGACAGGTCGTTGTGGTCCCTCTCCTGCTGACGGATTCGCTCCTCGTACTGCGCCTTCTGGACAGAATCGGTCCACCGACCTTTGCTCTCCAGATCGCGTCGCAACCGATCATTCTCTTCCGCCAAGCGACGACGCTCCCGATCCACGGCCATGGCCGTCTCGGTTTCGGATCGCTGCAAACGCTCGCGCATCGCGTCCAACTCCTCGTACATCTCGGTCACGACGTTCGCCTCGTTGCCCGCTTGGAACAGACGCATCTGTTTCTTGGCTTCTTCGAACCGAGCCGTCATCTCTTGTCTCAACCATTGCAGGTCGTTCACCGATTTGCGATGCCGCAGACCCAGCACGTATTTTTCGTCGTGGATCGCGTTCAGAAAACAGTTGCGCCGATTCAGCTGGTGCAAGTACCAATCGTAGGGGGGAATGTCGCCGAGGGCCGGGTTACTGCGTAATACCATCACCTGGTCCAGTTGATACATCCACAGGAAGGGAACGTCGTCGGGAGGCGTCTTCACCCACATCCAATGGGACGGCTCCAGGTGGGCGGCGAACGGCAAGGCGCACCCTTCCACAGGAATGCGCAGCAACCCGACCGGAATGGAACGATCGGCGCCTTTGCCCCGCACCTCGTCAAACCAACCCCGAGCCGATCGCGGCTTTCCACGCGCATCCACGTATTGCTGCAGCCCTCCCCTGTACAACATGTGCATGGCCAGCTTCGCGTGAGGGTACAGTCGGCGGTGCAGATAGTAGTGCGACTTGCCCTCCTCGTCGCACAGCGTTTCCACGTGTCCGTCGCATCGCGCGTGAGGGTTGCTCACGTAGAACAGCGCGTTGATCAGGTGGTCGATCGTGTCGATGCGCAGCTTCAACTTGGCGGCTTTATTGGGCATTTTCATGAGGGTACGCCACTCGCGATCCATGTCCGCGCCTCGCTCCAACACCAGGATCATGTGGCGGTGGTGACGGGTAGAGGCAAGCACGGGGCGACCCGGTCGCTCCTTCAGGCCGTCGCACAAGCACCAGTACGGCAGAACGTACACGCCTTTTTTACGCAAAACGTGAATGTCAAACTCTTTCCATACGGCGACCCGCACGATCACATGGTACCAGTTGTGCGTGTGCTGCAGGAACTGGTGCACGATCGGCCACATCGCATCGCCGAGTCCACTCTCCTGGCTGAACGACACGTGCGTCGCCGGAAACGGACCCTTCAGGAAAGGCGGCTCCTGACCCACGTCTCGGTAGAAGGATCCCCACTGCTTGACTCGAGATCGGCCCGACAACACGTCGGACGTCGATCCGCGCGAGGGACTCAGCGCAGACATACAGGTCGCACAGGGACCCGACACCGTCTCGTACTGGGTGGGCATTTCCGGCAACGTGTGGGGACTCTTGAAGCCGGGAAACAACTCGGGAAAGTTCTTTTTGGCGCACTCCATGCGATGGCGGTTGACCATGTCCGACGTGAGATCTCTGCGCGTCCATCGAAATTTTCCCAGACAAAACGAACATTCGAGCAAGGTCTTCAGCTTGTGAACCTCTTTCACGTGTTCCTTAAAATAGTGGCTGAAGGTCATCTCTTCGCCACCGACCTGACAGTGGGGACACGTCACCTTTCGCGTTTTCTTGCGGTTGCACATGCTCAGATACGTGCTGTAGAGTGGACTGGAAATCATCTTTGGGATCTCTTGTCTTGTACAATTGCACTTATTACGCCCACTTTTATTGAAATAATCCGGCAGATATATTTAGGTGGTACGCAAAGTGTTTCCGAGGTTCCAATTCCTGAAAAACGCCACTCTTGGCAGTGATTTTGACCTTTCGAGGTGGCCGTTGGACTCCTTCTTGTACTATCCATTTTTTTGAAACGACCCTGTTGACAGGTCTACGGAGAAAGGGTCATGGGGTCCTTGGCTTCCAAATACTCAAAATCACGACTCTTGGCAGTGATGAGAGGTCAAAAGAACAGTACAGTTGTTCTTTTTTTAACATCTTTCTTTACTTTATCACTTGTTATGGGGTTTAGATTTTTTGCTCAATCATTTTTGCTCACTTAATGTTAATTGGGTTCACGCCAAAATCATCGTCATGGTAAAATAACGGTAAATACTGGTAAAATGTAGTGTTTTAAGCACTAAAATAAAAGAAACAAGGGAATTTCTGAGCAAACGAGTTGGAAATTGGAGCACTTGGATTCCAATTTCATTATTTTCAGAAAAAAGTAAATCCATCCTGAACAAGGTACACTTTTTGAAAGATGACATTTTACGAAAATAGCGAAGAATGAAGGAATTTATCAAAAAATAACGTCACCCTTTTGCTGAACCCATTTCATGGCCCAACAAAACCGAATTCACATTCGAAACGGAAATAAACACCTTTCCCCGGTGGAGGAATCGTTTTCAAAAGTGACGTGGGAAAGTGACTTGGACTCGAGAAGCGGATCCAAAGTGACGTGGAAAAGTGACATGGGCTCGAGAAGCTGATCCAAAGTGACGTGGAAAAGTGACTTGGACGCTTGGACTCGAGAAGCTGATCCAACGTGACGTGGACTCGAGAAGCGGATCCAAAATGACGTGGTTTTTATGGCGTTGGGACATTGAAATCATATCCCTCGACCCCCCATCATATCAACGGGAAAGTGTAAAAAAAATGATTCAATGTGTACGATTGTTCAAGACAAGAGAGCCAAAAGATGGTTTCCAGTAAGCAGTACAACGCCTACCAAACCATGTGCAATCGCAAGAAAATGCGAAAGGTGACGTGTCCCTTCCCCCACTGTCTGGCCGGCGAGATGACTTTCAGCCAGTATTTGAAGGAACACGCGAGAGACGCCCACAAGATAAAGACCTTGTTCGAATGTCCCTTTTGTCAGGGAAAATTTCATTGGATGCGCAAGGATCTCACGTCGGACACGGTCAACCGCCATCGGATGGAGTGCGCCAAAGAATGCTTTCCCGAACTGTTTCCCGGCTTCAAGAGTCCGCACCATCTCCCGGAAATGCCCACCCTGCGCGACACTGTGTCGGGTCCATGTGCTGGATGCATGTCCGCGTTGCATCCGTCTCGAGAATCGACGGCCGACAGGTTTTCTGGCAGGGCTCGAGTCAAACAATGGGGTTCCTTCTACCGAGAAGCGGGTGTAGAACCCCCTTTTCTGGGAGGTCCCTTTCCTGCCGCACACGTGTCGTTCAGCGAAGAGAGCGGACTCGGTGACGCGATCTGGCCCATCGTGCATCAGTTTCGGCAATGCTCGAATACCTGGTTTCACGTGATCGTGCGCGTCGCCGTCTGGAAAGATTTTGAAACTCACATTTTGCAAAAGCGAGGCGTGTACGTGCTTCCCTACTGGTGCTTGTGCGACGGACTCAAGGAGCGACCGAGTCGTCCCGTGCCCGCGTCCATCCGTCACCACCGCCACATGATCCTGGTGTTGGAGAAGGGCGTGGGCATGGGTCGCGAGTGGCGCACCCTCATGAAAATTCCCAACCGGATAGCCAAAGTGAAACTGCGCATCGACACGATCGATCACCTGATCCACGCGCTATTCTACGTGAGCAACCCTCACGCGCAATGCGACGGACACATGGAAACGCTGTGCGACGAAGAGGGCAAGTCGCACTATTACCTGAACCGCCGGATGTACCCCCATGCCAAACTGGCCATGTACATGTTGTGTCGAGGGGGACTGCAGAGCTATGTCGCTACGCGTGGAAAGCTGCGCTCGGCTCGTCTTTGGTATCAAGAAGTCCGCGGAAAGGGCCTGAATCGTTCCATTTCGGTCGGGAAACTCGGCATTCCCTTGGAAGGGTGCGCGTTACCGTTCGCCACCCACCTGGAACCTTTCCACTTGATGTGGGTGGCTTCCGATGGGCTACCACCACCCCCCGATGATGTTCCGTTTGTATGGATGTACCAGCCGGACCAGGTGATGGTGCTGCGTTCGAACCCGGCTCTCTGCGCGTTGCCATTCCACGAGTGGTATGTGCACCAGCTGAATCGGAGCAATTGCTTCCTGAATGCGATCCACGACGAAAAATACGTGTTGGGCGAACGGCAGCGTAAATCGGTGAACGACATGTTGTGGGTCAGACGACAGGTGATGCGTGAGGTGCAAAAGACGGATGTCTCGGGCATGCTCGAGGAGAGTGTCTCGGACACTGGCGTGCTCGAGGAGAGTGTCTCGGACACTAGCGTGCTCGAGGAGAGTGTCTCGGACACTAGCGTGCTCGAGGAGAGTGTCTCGGACAGCGAGCTCGAGGAGAGTGTCTCGGACTCGGAAACAGGCGTGCTCGAAGAGAGAGTCTCGGACAGCGTGCTCGAGGAGAGTGTCTCGGACAGCGTGCTCGAGGAGAGTGTCTCGGACAGCGTGCTCGAGGAGAGTGTCTCGGACAGCGTGCTCGAGGAGAGTGTCTCGGACAGCGTGCTCAAAGTTCCAAATTGAAACCCGAATCCAGTCAAAGTTCTAAATTGAAACCCGAATCCAGTCAAAGTTCTAAATTGAAACCCGAATCCAGTCAAAGTTCCAAATTGAAACCCGAATCCAGTCAAAGTTCCAAATTGAAATCCGAATCCAGTCAAAGTTCCAAATTGAAATCCGAATCCAGTCAAAGTTCCAAATTGAAATCCGAATCCAGTCAAAGTTCCAAATTGAAATCCGAATCCAGTTAAAGTTCCAAATTGAAATCCGAATCCAGTTAAAGTTCCAACTCAACCCAACTTAACTTAACTTAACTCAATTCAATTTAACTCAATTCAATTCAACTCAACTCAATTCAACTCAACTCAATTCAACTCAATTCAACTCAACTCAATTCAACTCAACTCAATTCAACTCAATTCAACTCAACTCAATTCAACTCAACTCAATTCAACTCAACTCAATTCAACTCAACTCAATTCAACTCAACTCAATTCAACTCAACTCAATTCAACTCAACTCAATTCAACTCAACTCAATTCAACTCAACTCAATTCAACTCAACTCAATTCAACTCAACTCAATTCAACTCAACTCAATTCAACTCAACTCAATTCAACTCAACTCAATTCAACTCAACTCAATTCAACTCAACTCAATTCAACTCAACTCAATTCAACTCAACTCAATTCAACTCAACTCAATTCAACTCAACTCAATTCAACTCAACTCAATTCAACTCAACTCAATTCAACTCAACTCAATTCAACTCAACTCAATTCAACTCAACTCAATTCAACTCAACTCAATTCAACTCAACTCAATTCAACTCAACTCAATTCAACTCAACTCAATTCAACTCAACTCAATTCAACTCAACTCAATTCAACTCAACTCAATTCAACTCAACTCAATTCAACTCAACTCAATTCAACTCAACTCAATTCAACTCAACTCAATTCAACTCAACTCAATTCAACTCAACTCAATTCAACTCAACTCAATTCAACTCAACTCAATTCAACTCAACTCAACCCAACTCAACTCAACCCAACTCAACTCAACTCAACTCAACTCAACTCAACCCAACTTAACTTAATAACTCAACCCAATTCAACTCAACTCAACCCAACTTAACTTAATAACTCAACCCAATTCAACTCAACTCAATTCAACTCAACTCAACTCTTCTGAGCCCAGAAATATTCTCAGCCCAGAAATATTTTCAGCCCAGAAATATTATTATAATATTAATC
>CM043111.1:70514605-70549605 GCA_023701765.1 Hylyphantes graminicola | reverse complement strand
CAAATTGAAATCCGAATCCAGTCAAAGTTCCAAATTGAAATCCGAATCCAGTCAAAAATCTAAACTGATGCTGAGATTATTTCTGGGCTGAGATTTTTTTTTTTTTTTTTTTTTCAAGCATTGAATTGTGCACGGACTGATGGACTAAGTCATCATTACCCTGGTGACTCTCAGAGTGTCGAGAGGTGTTGTGTTTGTCCTACCCGTTCAGCGTGAGCGGCGCATATCATCATGAGTTCCCCGGCGACGCTCTCCTATCAATGTCTGGAGAACATTTGTAACCTCCTACCAGAACTGAGTTGCATTTACGCGTTACCGTTACCGCTCCTGCTGCAAGAGCGTTGCGTCACGTTTTTCAATCGTTCCCGAAAGCATCAATTTGCCGAGACGCTTGTGCCCGACACCCCTGAACGCCAGCGTGCGCGAGCCCTCTACGTGACCCAGTACGATTGGGCCAACGCGAGTGGTGGACCTGTGCCCCGGGATATATACGCCTTTATCATGCATTTGCCAGTGATACCCTTTTACGACATTTTTTCGGACATCTCGTATCATTTCATACGACGCTGTTATGTCAAGGCGTGTCCCGACTGTCCCCTGCTCCATCTGTGCGAGTCGTGCTTCCTTCGAGACAGATGCTACCGTCATGCTGCGTTCCTGTTGGAAAGGACACACGAAGTCAGAGTCATTCTCATTTCCGCTTTCATACAAGACACTTGGAATTGGTGTTCGAATTGTGTGACCACTCCCCTCTTTAGCATATTTAGTGAGTCGACCTGCACGCAAGGCGACTATTTGAAAGACTATGCACGAAACCCCATGCTTGACGCTGATGACTTTTCGGATGACACGTATGACGGGCTCATCGTGAAACACCCGTTCGCCTGTTGACGTTCTTTTCTGGCGTAACGTTTGGAATGTGGTACTGTGTGAGTGAGACTCGGAGAATGTGTGTGGAACTCTGGAAGAAAGGACGAGCTGATTCCACAAACCACGACCTATTTGGGACAACAAGGACGGGTCGTGGGTTGTTGACACAAGGAATTGTAAAAAGAAAAACTCTCGCGTAGTTATGGTACACTTTGAACAAGAAAACCTCTCGCGTAGTATGGGACACTTTGAAAAAGAAAAACTCTCACGTACACTTTGAAAAAAAACTCTCACGTTTTACGAAACACTTTGAAAAAAAAAACAATGTCACCAGCATAATGTAAACTTTCTTTGAAACATGTCCTTACTATTGAAATATGGAATAAAATAAATAATGTATATTTAAAATGGTGTCATTTTATTGTTCAGAGAAAACGTTTCATGAGATTTTCAAAAAAAAAAAGTCAGAAAGGAAAGTATTAACTCACCCCCTTATGTCAGGAACAAATTCTCGAGTGGATGGTGTAAAGTGACTATCTTTCATCATGATGTCCATTTAAAAAAAACAACACAATAAATGAGGTCCACACGATGACGCAGGAAAGTCGACATTGTGAAACTCCCTGTCATTGTCGTTGAGAGAAACACAACAACAGAGGAGACGCACAAGGTCGACCCAACTGAGAAAATGCTGACCCAGATGTGCATCTCATCAGATGTCGTCAGGTCCCTGTGTGAGCTCAGCCCAGCTCGTGCCAACGGTAAAACGAACAGAGCAAAGACTCGATCGAAAAGAGCCAGCACCGAAAACAGTAACACACAGTGCTAGCACAATCTATCGAGACCTTGCGACACCCCGCAGCGAACCTTCCCCTTCACTAGTATTTAAAAAAAAAAAAAAAAAAAAAAAATTTTTTTTTTTTTTTTTTTTTCCACTACTGCGAGCTGATGAGAATTATTTCTGAGCTGAGAATTATTTCTGAGCTGAGAATTATTTCTGGGTATCGAGAAGTGACATCGAGAAGTGACATTGATTCTCGGTGTTACTGTAACCATGTACATTTCAATACAGAACACATCTCTCGTACACCTTTATCGCCACGAGGGAGGCGAGTAGGCCCAGGCAACCGGCACGTGTTTTCGTGGAAGAGACACATCTCCTCCAAAGACTCGGATCTCGGGTTTTTTGCACCCGAAGAGAGTCTACTGTCACGACTACCAAGTGGGCTACCATGCTCCCCGGTTCGAACGTGTAGGGAGACTCGCCGTGATGGATGAGATGCAATCGACCCATGTGCATGGGCGTTTCGACATGAATACCCTGACTCTGTAGCAGGTGATCCGCGAACACGTACGCTACTTTTCCGTAGGGGAGACAACATGTGGCTCGTGTTCTGATGTGAGTTCTCTGCCCAGGTTGTAGGGTGAGCGGTCTCTTCCCGAGATATTTGAGATGGATGCTATCGTAACCTTGTAAACTGTGCACTTCAGGTATGTATAGGTCATCCTCCTCTTCGTCGTGTGTAAAGGAGATTTTTGTCACTACCATCTTTAATTAAGCGCAGAAATCCGAAATGAACCATCTACTTGTCTTGGGATTTGAAACTTTTTTTCATTATCATTTTGAGAGGAAAACCAGATCACGTTACATTTGTATTTTTTCATGGGGGGGATGTAAAAGAATGAGACCCTCCTCCCTTACGTCGTTACCCTATTTTTTTTTATTTGAAATAGTTACATTTGTATTTTTTCATGAGGGGCATTTACCATGAGGATGGAACACTTTCTTCAAAAAATTCCATCTTCAAATTATTCCATTCCAGAGGGGTCTGGAATATTGTCTCTCGGAGACGATACCGTTGAAGGGGGGTAAACACACACTCTTTGCAACTGCCATACCCTGACAGTTGCAACGACTACACCGGAACTTGCAAGTCGACTCACGGTAAAATACCCTTCAGGTGTATAGGGAAGGGGGGGGAAAAGTAAAGCAAAATGAACTCACCTTCACGAATCTCCTTTCCCAAGTAGAAAGGACACCTCTGAAGAAAAATGGCAAAGGGAGAGCACCTTCCCACACCAGTACTCTTGTTGCATCGACTGTACAAGGTATGTGGTGCTCTCTCTTCGCGACTCCCTGCTCATAGACAGCAAATAGCGTCTTGTAGGATTGCTTATCACACTATCGACCTTATGCTTCTCGAGGTGGTAACTGAAATGAAATCGACTCAACACAATTGAGAAAATGAAATCGACTCAACACAATTGAGAAAATGAAATCGACTCAACACAATTGAGAAAATGAAATCGACTCAACACAATTGAGAAAATGAAATCGACTCAACACAATTGAGAAAATGAAATCGACTCAACACAATTGAGAAAATGAAATCGACTCAACACAATTGAGAAAATGAAATCGACTCAACACAATTGAGAAAATGAAATCGACTCAACACAATTGAGAAAATGAAATCGACTCAACACAATTGAGAAAATGAAATCGACTCAACACAATTGAGAAAATGAAATCGACTCAACACAATTGAGAAAATGAAATCGACTCAACACAATTGAGAAAATGAAATCGACTCAACACAATTGAGAAAATGAAATCGACTCAACACAATTGAGAAAATGAAATCGACTCAACACAATTGAGAAAATGAAATCGACTCAACACAATTGAGAAAATGAAATCGACTCAACACAATTGAGAAAATGAAATCGACTCAACACAATTGAGAAAATGAAATCGACTCAACACAATTGAGAAAATGAAATCGACTCAGCAACATTGAAAAAAAAAAAAAAAAAAAAATTTTTTTTTTTTTTTTTTTTTTTTTCAAACAGTTAACATCTTTACCATACAAATGTCCTGTCCATTTAGATGAAGAAATTTGAGACTATAAATAAATACGCCACTTTTCAAACAATCACGTCAATATATTCAAAGTTCAAATTTTACATCTCTTTACATTTCAAAGGGCCTTTAAAAGATACACGTCTTTGCCCTGCTAAATTCAAGTCCAATCTGACAAAAAAAAAGCTTCGACTCCCATCAAGTCAGCAGTTTGTCTTGACAGTCCGCCCGCAATAATTGCATTGCAGATAGAGACTCGGTGGTTTGTCCATGGTTCTGTCTTGACACATCATTGTGTGAATGTCGGATGCGGTTCAACATTTCATCTGGGCTTCTTAGAGGATGTGCCAGCCACAATTGGTACTCTTGCTCGCTAAAGATGGGTTGAGCAGTCTCGACCTCCATTTGATCGTCGGTGGCTGCTGCATATTCTCGAGGAGGAGGGCTTCCGCCTGTTTTCAGAATCGTCCCGGCAGCCTTCATCATGCTGCAGGTGCCAGTAGGGGGTCCATTGCCAGTTTTCAGGATCGTCCCGGCAGCCTTCATCATGCTGCAGGTGCCAGTAGGGGGTCCATTGCCAAAGTTTATCTGTGTATTTTGCATACAGTACATCCAGTCGAGACGGGCAAAGTTTCCAGAGTCTTGAGATGTGTTTCCAGAGGAAGGGTGGCCGAAGATACCCCAACTGGCGAAAGAGCCTCGGGACTTGTCTACACGTGTGTCAGAGTTTCCAGAGTCTCGACACGCGTTTCGGTGGTCGGGAGAGACGTCTTCTTCCAAAGACGCTGGGATATCGTCACCGTAGTCTCGATAAGGCTGTAACATGACTGGTTCGTTGATAGCATCAGGAGATTCGAGTCGCTGGCAAGGAGTGTCGCCCAACTGCTGTGGAAAATGTTTGGAAGCGAAATGCAGAGTGCCTCAGCACCTCCTTATATAAGCTCCGGTTTTTTTTTTTTTTTTTTTTTTTTTTTTTTTTTTTTTTGAGACAATTTCGGGTTCAGGGTGGACTGAGACAATTTCTAGGTTTTCAGGGGGGTGGACTGAGACAATTTCTAGGTTCAGGGTGGAATGAGACAATTTCAAATTCAGGGGGGGGGGTGGACTGAGACAAGTTCAGGGTTCAGAGGTGGACTGAGGCGATTTCAGTTTCTCAGTGGTCGAGCGCGCACACTTTCAGAGAAGCAAACCCTTGTGTCACAACAGAGGGCAGTACATGCGCGCAAAGTCAATGGTGCGAGGTCGCAGCACAAACATGTCCAGCAGGCAATTGCTCAATCTATCGAGTGGACAGTACTTTAATTCGTTGCGTCGAAGGCTCAGTCCGCTGACCAGTGCCAACCAGTGGGGTTGACCGAACCATACCGTGTGCGGCGGCAAGGGACCTTGGACGCGTTCCACGTAGAAGGGGTTGGGCTGACCGAATGGTTGATCGTGACCCAGGAATCGTGAGCATCGTCTCTCTCCTCCTGGAACGATACGATACGTGTTCCCTCTTCTCTCTTTGGTCAACGTGAAGAGGTAGGGTTTTCCGAAATCGAGTTGAGATCGAACCAAGCGGTACAGATCCCCGTCGTAAGCGTTCACCATACCGTCCACGTCAAACAGAGGAGCGGACACGTGATCGTTTTCCAGATGGATGCGAATCGATGTGGCCACCTGCGAATCTCCTCTCTGCCAACGATCATGCCACGTGCCCCAGATGTCGAGAAACGTGCCAGCGTAACGGCGATGGACGAGATCGAACCAAAAGGGATCAAACTGATCCTTGGCCATGGGTATGCACATGTCGATCACGTGGCCAGTGGGAATGTGGAAAGAAAAATACAACGGGATGCTCTTGTCCCACGCGTGGGTGGCCATGTTTTCAGGGCGATTTTAGCAGCGACCCCCTCGAAGTCTGAGGACCAGGTGTAACGTAGATTCCTTTTGAATGTTGTAATCCGCCATCGTTCGACCGTCCTCCAGTTGCTTCCCGGCAAAGATGAGGCGCTGCTGATCGGGAGGAATACCTTCCTTGTCTTGAATTTTATTCTTGATCAACTCGACGGTGTCGCTCGACTCAACCTCGAGAGTAATAGTCTTTCCCGTGAGCGTCTTGACGAAAATCTGCATGGCCAACTCGGTCGTGTAGCACTTCTTGAATGTTCCCCGACTTGCATCAATATCTAATAATTGAAAAAAAAAAAAAAAAAAAAAAATTTTTTTTTTTTTTTTCACGTCAAGTATATATATTCACGTCTTTTTAGTAATGAAGTGAATTCAATATCAGGCTGTTGAAACGCATCCAATATCGGTTTAGAAATCAAACGCATCCTTGTCCACAATAGAGAGGGAGATCCTAATAAAAGTCATCCTTCTCAGGTTTGACGGCTCGCTTCCAACCTTGTTTACTACTGGGCGTGAGACGGCTCGGAAGCTTCTGGACGACAGGTATATCGTATTTATTATTTGGCTTCTGGGGTAAGGAGGAACCCTTTTCAGTGGGAATGGTATCGTCCGGAAATTCCAAGTCCCAGAAATCGGGTGGTGTGGGCGGTCGGCGAGGAGCCGAGATGCGATGACGACTCGACTCTTGCTGACCGCCGAACGTGTCGAACCAAGGTTGACACTCACGACACGTTGTGCCCACCATGCAGCGCTTACGATACTGCTTCCTGGAAAGCGGGCAGGAGGGAACTCTATCGAAATCGTGTACTACACCCAACTGTGGACTACCCATGTTTTTCTTATTGCCGTGATCCATCGCGCTGCGACAACAGCAACTCGGACAGAATTAGCCCCTGATCAAAAAAAAAAAAAAAAAAAAATTTTTTTTTTTTTTTTTTTTTTTTTTTAATTCACGTCTTCCCTGAGGGCATGTCTGATCTTCTGACCGTGAATATGGTCAGCAGCCCATCGCAATTTCCCACAACTTTTGCGTCCATTTTTTTGCTTCAACTGTAAGGTGGGTGTTTTATGACGAGAGCTGTGAAAGGAACGAAGGAACGCCTGCAAACGTTCGATCATACGAAAAATAAAGGGATTAACGGTACGCCGTTAGCGTAACGGGTGTGAGCGTTTCATTTTGTTAGTTTAGGTAGAATGAAACCTCATGGCAGCCAATACAGCTGCACTGAATGCGAAACAACATGTTCTAGCCCAAGTCAATTGAAAATTCACTTACGAATTCATACTGGCGAAAACACCTTCGAATGTACCGTTTGCAAGAAAACTTTTTCTACATCTAGTCACTTGGTTCAGCATAACAGAATTCATACTGGTGAAAAACCCTTCGAATGTAACGTTTGCAAGAAAACTTTTTCTAGATTTAGTTGTTTGGTTCGACATAAGAGAATTCATACTGGTGAAAAACCCTTCAAATGTAACGTTTGCAAGAAAACTTTTTCTAGATTTAGTTGTTTGGTTCGACATAAGAGAATTCATACTGGTGAAAAACCCTTCGAATGTAAAGTTTGCAAGAAAACTTTTTCTATATCTAGTTACTTGGTTCTGCATAACAGAATTCATACTGGCGAAAAACCCTTCGAATGTAACGTTTGCAAGAAAACTTTTTCTAGATTTAGTTGTTTTTTTCGACATAAGAGAATTCATACTGGTGAAAAACCCTTCGAATGTAATGTTTGCAAGAAAACTTTTTCTACATCTAGTCACTTGGTTATGCATAACAGAATTCATACTGGTGAAAAACCCTTCGAATGTAACGTTTGCAAGAAAACTTTTTCTCAATCTAGTAACTTGGTTCAGCATAACAGAATTCATACTGGCGAAAAACCCTTCGAATGTAACGTTTGCAAGAAAACTTTTTCTCAATCTAGTACCTTGGTTCAGCATAACAGAATTCATACTGGCGAAAAACTCTACGAATGTAACGTTTGCAAGAAAACTTTTGCTCAATCTAGTCACTTGGTTCAGCATAAGAGAATTCATACTGGCGAAAAACCCTTCGAATGTAACGTTTGCAAGAAAACTTTTTCTCAATCTAGTTACTTGGTTCTGCATAACAGAATTCATACTGGCGAAAAACCCTTTGAATGTAACGTTTGCAAGAAAACTTTTTCTCGATCTAATATCTTGATTCTGCATAACAGAATTCATACTGGCGAAAAACCCTTCGAATGTAACGTTTGCAAGAAAACTTTTTCTCAATCTAGTAACTTGGTTCAGCATAACAGAATTCATACTGGCGAAAAACTCTTCGAATGTAACGTTTGCAAGAAAGCTTTTTCTACATCAAGTTGCTTGAATAATCATAAAAAATGTCATAACGCAGACAGACCACACTGCTGTTGTTTTTGTTCGAAATCGTTTAAATTCAAATATGGTTTAAATCTTCACATAGTTAGACTGCATACTGATTTAAAACCGTACGAGTGTGAAGTTTGTAAAAAAAAGTTTGTGATCAAATACGAACTGAAATGCCACAGTCTGACTTGTCTTGAACAAGTTCGGGTTTCTCACGACCAAAAAATGTTTAAATGCGAAGTGTGCAATTCTTCTTTCAACACCAAAGGTGCACTGAAAAAGCACGATCTAGTGCATAACGAAGAAAAGCCTCACGTCTGCTGTTTTTGCTCAACCGCGTTTAAAATAAAAAATTCTTTAGACCAACATATAAGAGTTGTACATGCTAATATCAAACCCTATACCTGTGACTATTGCCATAGGTCATTTTCAACGAAACGTGGTCTAAAAATACATAAAATGAGACATACCCTAAATAAATAAAAAAAATGGGGAGCTGGAATCATTTTTAAAAGTCCAATTTCAAATTAAAGTTGGAATCACTTTGAAACCCATTTCACATTCAAAGTTGTACGAGATAGGAGAGGATGAAGACAACTATCACGATCACGACCACTACAATACCCATAACGACACTAACCCTTTAAAAAAAAAAAAAAAAAAAAAAAATTTTTTTTTTTTTTTTTTTTTTTTTTTTTTTTGAGCTGAGAATTTACGCGCTGAGGATTTCTGAGCTGAGGCCTGTTGGTGGGGTGTCGCAAGGTGTCAGTGTTCTGTCGCTAGCATTGTGCCGATCTGAAAAATGTTGGTGCAGATCACTGGCATTTTGCCATTTCATTCTGCAGCAAGGAAGTTAAAAAGGTGGGAGCCCTCGTCATGTTCCTGTGGTATGTTGACTTTCTGAGCTGTATACATTGGGAGCTGGAATTAAATTCTAGTTTCAAATTGGGAACTGAAATCCTTTTTTTTTTAAATTCTAGTTTCACATTGGGAGTTGGAATCGTTTTTAATTTCTAGTTTCAAATGTAAAGTTGGAAGTGTTTCTAAATTCTAATTTCAAATTGGGAGTTGGAATCGTTTCTAAATTCTAGTTTCACATTGGGAGTTGGAATCGTTTTTAATTTCTAGTTTCAAATGTAAAGTTGGAAGTGTTTCTAAATTCTAATTTCAAATTGGGAGTTGGAATCGTTTCTAAATTCTAGTTTCACAGGGAGTTGGAATCGTTTTTAAATTCTAGTTTCAAATGTAAAGTTGGAAGTGTTTCTAAATTCTAATTTCAAATTGGGAGTTGGAATCGTTTCTAAATTCTAGTTTCACATTGGGAGTTGGAATCATTTTTAAATTCTAGTTTCAAATGTAAAGTTGGAATCATTTTTAAATTTTAGTTTCAAATGTAAAGTTGGAATCATTTTTAAATTCTAGTTTCACATGTAAAGTTGGAATCACATTGGGATCTGGAATCGTTTCTAAATTCTAGCTTCACATTGGGATCTGGAATCGTTTCTAAATTCTAATTTCAAATTGGGATCTGGAATCATTTTTAAATTCCAATTTCAAATTGGGATCTGGAATCGTTTCTAAATTCTAGTTTCACATTGGGATCTGGAATCGTTTCTAAATTCTAGTTTCACATTGGGATCTGGAATCGTTTTTAATTTCTAATTTCAAATTGGAAGTTGGAATTGTTTCTAAATTCTAGTTTCAAATTGGGATCTGGAATCGTTTTTAATTTCTAGTTTCACATGGGGATCTGGAATCGTTTTTAATTTCTAGTTTCACATTCCATCTGGAATCGTTTTTAATTTCTAGTTTTACATTGGGATCTGGAATCATTTTTAAATTCTAGTTTCACATTTGGGACCCGGAATCATTTTTAAATTCCAGTTTCTCATTGGGATCTGGAATCATTTTTAAATTCTAGTTTCACATAGGGAGCTGGAATTGTTTCTAAATTCTAGTTTCACATGGGAAGCTGGAATCATTTTTTAAGTTCTAGTTTCACATGGGGAGCTGGAATCATTTTTTAAGTTCTAGTTTCACATGGGGAGCTGGAATCATTTTTTAAGTTCTAGTTTCACATGGGGAGCTGGAACCATTTTTAAGTTCTAGTTTCACATGGGGAGCTGGGATCACTTTGAAACCCATTTCACGTTCAAAAGTTGGAATCACTTTGAAACCCATTTCACGTTCAAAAGTTGGAATCACTTTGAAACCCATTTCACGTTCAAAAGTTGGAATCACTTTGAAACCCATTTCACGTTCAAAAGTTGGAATCACTTTGAAACCCATTTCACGTTCAAAAGTTGGAATCACTTTGAAACCCATTTCACGTCCAAAAGTTGGAATCACTTTGAAACCCATTTCACGTTCAAAAGTTGGAATCACTTTGAAACCCATTTCACGTTCAAAAGTTGGAATCACTTTGAAACCCATTTCACGTTCAAAAGTTGGAATCACTTTGAAACCCATTTCACGTTCAAAAGTTGGAATCATTTTTTTTACAAATACCAGTTTCACGTTCAAAGTTGGAATCATTTTTTTTTACAAATACCAGTTTCACGTTCAAAAAAGTTGGAATCATTGTTTTTTACAAATACTAGTTTCACACTTGGGAGTTGGAACCATTTTTTTTACAAATACTAGTTTCACACTTGGGAGTTGGAATCACTTTGAAACCCATTTCAAAGTCGAAACGACCACCAACACCTCTAACACAGTTCGAGTTCAGTTTGTGTGAATCCCTTATTCCGGTAGAGAGAGAGAAAAAAGAACAAAACATGACCACACGACCATTGACCCGAGAAGAACGAGACGGGCGTGCGTTTCTGCGCGCAGTCCGAGAAGGAGTGCTTCGTTTGCACTCTCCCAAAAAAAAGTGGACCGATCTCGTACAAGCGTGTCGACTTTGCAGACACAGTTCCGAGACGGTCGGTCACGTTCTCAACAATTGCAGATGTCACGCGCGTTTGTGGCAATTGCGTCACGATGACATACAGAATCGGCTGATACAAGCGATCGCCGGTACCACCACGTCGAGTGTGGTGGTGTCGGTCAACCAGAGATTGCCCGACGTCGGTGGCTCTCCGCTGCGTCCCGACATTGTGATCGACCTGCGAGACGGATCGCGACTTCTCGTAGACGTCACTGTGCCCGTCGAACACGTGCACGACGCAAAGAGGACGCGGGCGGCCTTTGATCAGGCGAGACGAACCAAAATCTTGAAATACCGCTCGATGGCTCACGCGCTGTCGGCACGGGGTGTCCGCACGCGCGTGGAAGCCCTCGTTGTCGGTTCCCTGGGCACTTGGGACACAAAGAACGAATCATTGCTACGACAACTGGGCCTCCTCGAGACGAGTGTGTTGCGAGACGACCTGTGCCGACGGACCGTGACATGGGCCAGGCGCATCTACCACCGACACCTAGAGATGGGACTTTTGTAAATTTTTCTTTTTTAAATATATTGAATCAAACACACACTTACTTTGGGGAGGGAAAAAGGATGTCAGTAAACCACTTTCAGGAAACACTCGGGCAAAGTGCACATTCTAAACGCTAGTACTCGTCTCATAAAACTGTACCAGCCATTTGAAATGTTCACCTTGCGACACCCGCGCACGGACGGGTATCGCGTGATCTTTGCAGCATTCTCTTCAAATTCTTCCCGTGGAGAGAAAAGTTGATGTCAGCTGATGTCAGTAAACCACCTTCAGGAAATAATGCAAAGTGCACATTCTAAACGCCAGTACTCGTCTAATAAAATCATACTAGCCATTTGGAATATTCACTCTGCGACACCCGCGCACGGACGGGTATCGCGTTTTGAAATAGGGAAACGAAGCTCTACTTCTGAACACAATTTCTGTATTTCACAAATATATATGAAAAAAAAAAAAAAAAAAAAAATTTTTTTTTTTTTTTTTTTTTTCCGATGCAATTCAGTTCTAGTGTAGGTGAACCATTCGATTGCCAGACTGTTGTTGTGGCAGGACGCTTCTCTCGCTTCCCCAACCCATTGATGAGGATGGAGTCTCCTCGCACGTCGGCGGCAGCTGCCGAGATTCAGCGCCACGAATGGGTGCAACAAATATTCCAGATGCATTGCACGCTGTCAGTTCGCTGCGAAATGTGTCCCTTTCCCAACGGACAGCGCGTCAGAGTGTGCCATTTGTCGGTCCACCTGGCCGAGCGACACGGTCTCGATACGAGGGACTCTTGCGCCTACTGCTACGGTCGCTTTCGGGCAGCAGTGGAAGACGAGGTCGAGGCGACCCTGTCCTTGCTCCGCCATCGCCATCAGTGCTTCTACCGCCTGGTTTTGCGTGAAGGGTTTCACGCAGAAGGGGACCTGTTGCCAGACATTGCGGACTCTTTACACGGGTGTCTCTTTCGGAACAGAACGTCATGGTTCGGAGAGTCGCCGCGCACGACCAACTTTATACCCTTGTCGTGTCGATCTTTCGACGAGGTCGACATGATTGGAGAAGAAACGCAGCGGGTGTCGCACGAATCATCGATTCCAGTGTTGGAAGCGAAACTCAAGTATCTGGGGCACTTGAACGAAATTCGACGCCGAGCCGTCTGCGCGAGCAATTATCGGCTGGCTATCGTCGAGGAACAACTCGAAAAGACCACCCAACGGCTGAAGGCGCAATGCCAATTGGTGAACGAGTTAGTGAGAAAGGGGGATTTGCTCCTGGACAGACTGTTGAATGACAAACTTCCAACGTCTTAGTGTTTATTATTTTTTTTTTCCTCTTGTCATGTTATTGTCATGTTATTTAGAAATTAAATTTTTATTATGTTGTTCAACGCTGCTTTTGTCATAATTTGAGAAATTTGAGAAATAACTCATGTATCATGTGGATAGAAATCACTGTTTTGTCAGTTTTTAGTAATGAAGTGAATTCAATATCAGGCTGTTGCAATCCAATATCGGTTTAGAAATCAAACGCATCCTTGTCCACGATAAAATGAGGGGGAAGATCCTAATAAAAGTCATCCTTCACAGGTTTGACGGCTCGCTTCCAACCTTGCTTACTACTGGGCGTGAGACGGCTCGGAAGCTTCTGGACGACAGGTATATCGTATTTATTATTTGGCTTCTGGGGTAAGGAGGAACCCTTTTCAGTGGGAATGGTATCGTCCGGAAATTCCAAGTCCCAGAAACCGGGTGGTGTGGGCGGTCGGCGAGGAGCCGAGATGCGATGACGACTCGACTCTTGCTGACCGCCGAACGTGTCGAACCAAGGTTGACACTCACGACACGTTGTGCCCACCATGCAGCGCTTACGATACTGCTTCCTGGAAAGCGGGCAGGAGGGAACTCTATCGAATTCGTCTACTACACCCAACTGTGAACTACCCATGCTTTTCTTAGGCCCCTGATCACAGTTTCAGATTTCATGAAAGTTACTAGGTGGTATAAGTAAAAATGCACAATCAGTTTCACATTTCGTGAAAGTTACTAAGCGGTATAAGTAAAAATGTACAGTCACTTTCAGATTTCGTGAAAGTGTCTGGGTGGTATAAGTAAAAGTGTACAGTTTCAGATTTCGTGAAAGTTACTAGGTGGTATAAGTAAAAATGCACAATCAGTTTCACATTTCGTGAAAGTTACTAAGCGGTATAAGTAAAAATGCCCAGTCAGCTTCACATTTCGTGAAAGTTACTAGGTGGTATAAGTAAAAATGCACAATCAGTTTCACATTTCGTGAAAGTTACTAAGCGGTATAAGTAAAAATGCACAATCAGTTTCAGATTTCGTGAAAGTTACTAAGCGGTATAAGTAAAAATGTACAGTCACTTTCAGATTTCGTGAAAGTGTCTGGGTGGTATAAGTAAAAGTGTACAGTTTCAGATTTCGTGAAAGTTACTAAGCGGTATAAGTAAAAGTGTACAGTTTCAGATTTCGTGAAAGTTACTAAGCGGTATAAGTAAAAATGCCCAGTCAGTTTCACATTTCGTGAAAGTTACTTTGTGGTATAAGTAAAAATGCACAATCAGTTTCACATTTCGTGAAAGTTACTAAGCGGTATAAGTAAAAATGCACAATCAGTTTCACATTTCGTGAAAGTTACTAAGCGGTATAAGTAAAAATGCACAATCAGTTTCACATTTCGTGAAAGTTACTAAGCGGTATAAGTAAAAATGCACAATCAGTTTCACATTTCGTGAAAGTTACTAGGTGGTATAAGTAATAATGTAAAGTCAGTTTCAGATTTCGTGAAAGTTACTAGACGGTATAAGTAAAAATACACAGTCAGTTTTAGATTTCGTGAAAGTTACTAGACGGTATAAGTAAAAATGTAAAGTCAGTTTCAGATTTCGTCAAAGGCGGTACAGATTTCATCAATTACTAGGCGGTATAAGTAAAAATGTAAAGTCAATTTCAGTTTTCGTGAAAGTTACTAGGTGGTAGAATAAGTCCATCAGGAAGGGACATTACGGTAATCAACATCTCAATGGGGACACTGGCCGTTGATCGATATTCTCGAGAGATATTCTCGAGACACAGGTTTTACAGAAAATAGAAACGGGTTTTTACCGGCCAACACGGCCTGACACCAGAGGGTCTTCCTATGTCAGTATCCTCAATTAGGGGTTTATTTGGTCTCTCTGGTGCCAACCCTCTTCCCTAATCTCCACTGACATGATCATGGACCCGTTGCAAAAAATGTTCACACAATTTACAATATTTACAAGGCTCTGTACAATTTATGGGCATAACTACAACAAGCTACATACAATTTTTTTTTACAAATGATCTATGTTTACAATCATGACTTAATTGCTATAATATAATTATTAAATAATCAGTATTTATAATAACCATTTAAAAATAATCACTATTTACATTGACACTATTTACAATTCAAGTTCGAATGGATCGATGCGACAGATTAAAATGTTTTTGCAAGCGTACTTTTTGCTTGAAAGTACGCTTGCACACTGTGCAGACAAACTGTTTTTCTTCACTGTGTACACGGAGGTGATCCTTCAAGTTTGTCCTCCTCTTAAAGGACTTTTTACAAAACATGCAGCTATGCATCCAGATAGAGTGTATACGAGTTAGATGACGATTTAGTTTATTTTTATATCGGAATTCTCGCTCGCAAAACCGACATGTATAGAACGTGGGGACCCTGGGATTTTCCCCAGAGTCTCCTTCGAGATCGATGACGAGTGGGGGGTCTTCGGAATTTTCATCAGAGTCATCTGCCAGATCAATGATTAGAGGGTTGAAGTTGTTATCCTCCGGAGAACTCATCTCACTGCAAAAAAAAAGAGAACAGGGGGAGATAAAACCAATTCCATCGAAAACTGGTTTATCGATCTGCACCGTACCATTGTATTCAGTCAGCGGGATTTTTTTTTTGCATTCATGACAATTCCCTCATTCATTTCAACAAATTTTTCTGGATTTTTGGTAAGGGTCCCTTCAAGTATTTTCAGAATATATAATTATTACCTCCGCAGGATAATGATAAATGATAAAAGAGTTTACACAAGTTAAAACCATTTATCACTAGCTACCAGTTTTGACAAACTCTGTTTCAAATAATTAAAAACTTGACACGTTCAATTATAGCATCAACTTTAGCTAAAATGGAATAACCAGAGCCTAACCACCCGTCGTCCCATCCAATGAGGAAGTAGTTAAAGCACAACTCACCCTTTTTTTCCAAGATTCAAGAGTAGCCGAAAATCGCTGAAATCAGCGTACTGAAGAAGGTTTCGAAAATGGAAAAACACGCTATAGTCACGGAGCATAGGCAGACACGTCTGCTATCGTCGAGAGTCAACCACCAAATGCGCTATAGTCACAGAGCACAGGGTGTCGGCACAGGTCACACACACGTCTGCTATCGTCGAGAGTCAACCACCAAATGCGCAATAGTCACTAAGCACAGGCAGTTTTTTTTTTTTTTTTTTTTTTTTTTTTTTTTTTTCATATATAACTGGTTTACCAGCCGCACTCATCCGGAGACACATTCCAAGCTTGAAGGAGGCAAGTGGCTGTCTTCCTTTCAGTCCCAAGTTTTTTTTTTTTTTTTTTTTTTTTTTTTTTTTTTTTTTCGGAAAGCACTAAGGCTGCCACTTGCCTTCCAACTCTTGAAGTGTTCGGACGTGTGCGGCTGGTAAGTCTCACTTTTTGATTTTCAAGGTCACGGACCACGTATGTTCGTTTGGGACCCTCATGAATCTATATTGTAAATTTGAGGGGGCTACCATTAAAAAAATGGCAACATTCCTTAAATTCCATCATTTTTTAACATTACGTTGAAGCGTGTAGGGAAAACTCCCCGGCATCCCAGTCAAAACGGCATGGGAGTTTGCTTCAATGGCAGAGAATCGGAGAAAGCACGAACTGAAAGGGTGAAAATCACGTGTTTATTATGCTTAGTCCCAATTTTCGAATTTCAAGGTCACGGACCACGTATGTTCGTTTGGGACCCTCATGAACCTATATATAAAATTTGGGGGGGCTACCATTAAAATAATGGCAACATTCCTTAAATTCCAACATTTTTTAACATTACGTTGAAGCGTGTAGGGAAAACTCCCCGGTATCCCAGTCAAAACGGCCTTTGAGCTTGTGTTCAATCTTGCAATCTTGTAGAATGGCTTACGACGATGTAAGGTAGTTATATCCGAAAAAAAAAAAAAAAAAAAAAAAAAAATTTTTTTTTTTTTTTTTTTTTTTTTTTTTTCAGGTATAGGCTGTTTCACCGCCCACTTCTCACTTCTCTTCAAACTTCTGAAGTGTTCGGACGCGTGCGGCGGTGGAACGCTAGTTCAAAATTGTTTCGCGTGTGTTTGGCCTGATACGTTAGCAGTTCAACGACTTGTTCACAGCCGGCTGGGGAGAAACAGGCATTTTGTGCCCGCGTATCTGTTGGTCCGGCACTGTACGCTCTGCTAGGAAAGGGGCGAAGCGCAACAATTCACCCATTTCTTGGTATCCCTCCTGCTTGACCAATCAAGAGCGCAATTAAAGTTGTCGGTTGTGCTGACCTTTAGCAAGTTGGACCTGACAAGTCGTGACTAACCAAAATTTGTTGCAGTTTCTAAAAAAAATCGAGTGTCGTTCCATCGGAGAATGCTAGATACCACCAACTTTAACCTTTGGAGAACTGGGATAGCTGAAGACCGGTTGTGCAAAAGACCGTAATATTTCCGATGATGCTTGCGGAAGGGTAAGAAGTGTTAAATGCTCCCGAATTCCTGGGTAGGAGTTTCAATCGCTTCTCGATTCTGCGGGTGACTGGGATAGAAATATCAGATGCTTTTCGAATCTGGTCTTGGCCGATGTTTGATTCCAAATTAAGTTGGTGTAGATTTTTTAATAAATTGCAATAGTAGGAGGAATGTCAGCTCGTGAATAACCCGGCTGATGTGTGAGTCTTGGAAGGTCGGTTCGGATCATAGAATTAGGAGAAGAGGAGCAGTCGTTCAAAATCTGCTACAGCGATACTTTTTTTGAACTGTTGCTCTATTTTTCCTTCCTAATTCTATGGTTCGTATAGTGTACACCCTAGCCGATATGTGTTTCAGGTTTCCAGAAGGATTCGACAACAAAAGGGTGAGTCATTTTATTTTTTTTTTAAATAAAATTGTATATAATCTCGGTGTAGTGTCTTTATTTCACATGGTAAATTTTTAAATGCATTTGTGTTTCACGGATGACGCATTCGTTACACTGATTTATTGACATGATACATTTGTTTATTACTTGAATATGTGTTAAAGTGTTTAATGACACAATCGTAAAAAATATCAATTTATATTATAAGTGTTTTTACTTGAATCCATGTTGATGTGACGTATTCGTAACTTGAATCGGTGTTATTTGTGTTTACAATCGTAACAAATATCCATTTTGAATGGGTTGTTTATAAACTTGTATGTTCATAAAGCGTTATTTTATGACACAATCGTAACAAATATCCATTTTGAATGGGTTGTTTATAAACTTGTATGTTCATAAAGCGTTATTTTATGACACAATCGTAACAAATATCTATTTTGAATTTGCTTTTAAACGTGTATATTCATAAAGCGTTATTTTATGACACATTCGTAACAAATATCCCTTTTGAATGTGTTGTTTATAAACTTGTATGTTCATAAAGCATTATTTTATGACACATTCGTAACAAATTGAATTTGCTTTTAAACGTGTATGTTCGTTATTTTATGACACATTCGTAACAAATATTCATTTTGAATGGGTTGTTTATAACGGGGAAAAAATTTCTCATGTCTATTTTGACGTGTTTGTTGATAACAGTCACGATACTATTTTGTCTGGATGAGTTATGATGGATGGGATGACTCATGCATCTGTGAAACCATGAATGGTCTTCATTTTTTTTATATCTCTGAACGGGGGGGAAATACTATTTTTTTACTTGGTGGTGTCTGGATGAGTTGAGTTGTTAATGTCTTCATTTTTTTTATATCTCGACTGATGATGCGTGAACGGGGTGGGGAAATACTATTTTTATTTTACATGTTGCCGTACCTATTACCTCCTTTTTTTCTCCAGTATGTATATATTTTAATCTATCTGCGTAAATATTTCAAATTGAATTTATATGCATAAAGTCACACTGGTGATGTATATACGTTAAATGTGGGGAAGTATTTGTGTTGAAACTTTCATTTTTCTTTTATCTCGAATGATGATGAGTAAACGGGGGGAAAAGTACTATTTTTACCACGACTTGTGAATTTCTTTTTACCTGTCGCTATATCTATTGTATTTTCATCTATCTGCGTATAATATTTTAAAAATGATTTGATAAATTTCTTGATGTGTATCAAAGGGCGATTGAAAAAAAATTCCAAAGGGCGATTGAAAAAAAATTCCAAAGGGCGATTGAAAAAAAATTCCAAAGGGCGATTGAAAAAAAATTCCAAAGGGCGATTGAAAAAAAATTCCAAAGGGCGATTGAAAAAAAAAAATTCCAAAGGGCGATTGAAAAAAAATTCCAAAGGGCGATTGAAAAAAAAATTCCAAAGGGCGATTGAAAAAAAATTCCAAAGGGCGATTGAAAAAAAATTCCAAATTGCGATTGAATATAAATTCCAAATGGCGATTCAAAAAAAAAATTCCAAAGGGCGATTGAAAAAAAATTCCAAAGGGTGATTGAAAAAAAATTCCAAAGGGCGATTGAAAAAAAAAATTCCAAAGGGCGATTGAAAAAAAAAAATTCCAAAGGGCGATTGAAAAAAAAAAATTCCAAAGGGCGATTGAAAAAAAAATTCCAAAGGGCGATTGAAAAAAAATTACAAAGGGCGATTGAAAAAAAATTCCAAAGGGCGATTGAAAAAAAATTCCAAAGGGCGATTGAAAAAAAATTCCAAAGGGCGATTGAAAAAAAATTCCAAAGGGCGATTGAAAAAAAATTCCAAAGGGCGATTGAAAAAAAATTCCAAAGGGCGATTGAAAAAAAATTCCAAAGGGCGATTGAAAAAAAATTCCAAAGGGCGATTGAAAAAAAATTCCAAAGGGCGATTCAAAAAAAATGTGGGGAATTATTGTGTTGAAACTTTTATTTTTCTTTTATCTCGAATGATGATGAGTAAACGGGGGGAAAAGTACTATTTTTACCACGACTTGTGAATTTCTTTTTACTTGTCGCTATATCTATTGTATTCATCTATCTGCGTATAATATTTTAAAAATGATTTGATAAATTTCTTGATGTGTATCAAAGGGGAAAACAATTGTTTTGAAAAAAAAATTCCAAAGGGCGATTGAAAAAAAATTCCAAAGGGCGATTGAAAAAAAATTCCAAAGGGCGATTGAAAAAAAATTCCAAAGGGCGATTGAAAAAAAAATTCCAAAGGGCGATTGAAAATAAATTCCAAAGGGCGATTGAAAAAAAATTCAAAAAAAATGTGGGAAAGCATTGTGTTGAAACTTTCATTTTTCTTTTATCTCGAATGATGATGAGTAAACGGGGGGAAAAGTACTATTTTTTACCACGACTTGTGAATTTCTTTTTACCTGTCGCTATATCTATTGTATTTTCATCTATCTGCGTATAATATTTTAAAAATGATTTGATAAATTTCTTGATGTGTATCAAAGGGGAAAACAATTGTTGAATCCTTCTATATTTTGTTTTAAAACTTGAAACAGTTGCGCATGAACAGGTGATGGATTGATAAATGGTGTGGTCAAAAAAAATTCCAAAGGGCGATTCAAAAAAAATTCCAAAGGGTGATTCAAAAAAAATTCCAAAGGGTGATTCAAAAAAAATTCCAAAGGGTGATTCAAAAAAAATTCCAAAGGGCGATTCAAAAAAATTCCAAAGGGCGATTCAAAAAAAATCCAAAGGGCGATTCAAAAAAAATCCAAAGGGCGATTCAAAAAAAATCCAAAGGGCGATTCAAAAAAAAATCCAAAGGGCGATTCAAAAAAAATTCCAAAGGGCGATTCAAAAAAAATTCCAAAGGGCGATTCAAAAAAAAATTCCAAAGGGCGATTCAAAAAAAAATCCAAAGGGCGATTCAAAAAAAAATTCCAAAGGGCGATTCAAAAAAAAATTCCAAAGGGCGATTCAAAAAAAAATTCCAAAGGGCGATTCAAAAAAAAATCCAAAGGGCGATTCAAAAAAAATTCCAAAGGGCGATTCAAAAAAAAATTCCAAAGGGCGATTCAAAAAAAAATTCCAAAGGGCGATTCAAAAAAAAATTCCAAAGGGCGATTCAAAAAAAAATTCCAACGGGGCGATTCAAAAAAAAATTCCAAAGGGCGATTCAAAAAAAAATTCCAAAGGGCGATTCAAAAAAAAATTCCAAAGGGCGATTCAAAAAAAATTCCAACGGGGCGATTCAAAAAAAAATTCCAAAGGGCGATTCAAAAAAAAATTCCAAAGGGCGATTCAAAAAAAAATTCCAAAGGGCGATTCAAAAAAAATTCCAAAGGGCGATTTAAAAAAAAATTCCAACGGGGCGATTCAAAAAAAATTCCAAAGGGCGATTCAAAAAAAATTCCAAAGGGCGATTCAAAAAAAAATTCCAAAGGGCGATTCAAAAAAAAATTCCAAAGGGCGATTCAAAAAAAATTCCAAAGGGCGATTCAAAAAAAAATTCCAAAGGGCGATTCAAAAAAAAATTCCAAAGGGCGATTCAAAAAAAAAAATTCCAAAGGGCGATTCAAAAAAAATTCCAAAGGGCGATTCAAAAAAAATGGCGGTGTTGTGGGTGGTGGCGGGACTATTTCTTAAAACACAATGTGGTTTTTTAAGAAGTAGACACAACACACAAATTATTAAAAAGCTATAAAGTCAGATACTTACCAGCCTCCTTCATTTAATTCCAGACCAACTTGCCTTGATGATTTTGTAAGAGAATGTTGACAAGTCTCCAAAGGCGTGTGTCAAAGGAAAAAAAGAGGAAAAACCCCAGGTACATGACGAGCTCTCACGATCATGCTCGAGAGAAAAAAGGAAATCTCTCTGGCTCGAGGGAAAAAATGAAACCTTACTGGTTCGAGGGAAAAAATGAAACCTTACTGGCTCGAGGGAAAAAATGAAACCTTACTGGCTCGAGGGAAAAAATGAAACCTAACTGGCTCGAAAGAAAGGTGCTGGCGAAGACGGGTGAGTGGACTCAGAAAATCTCAGCTCAGAAATTCTAATTCGCAACTCAACTCAACTCAATCCAACTTAACTTAACTCAATTCAACTCAACTCAACCCAACTCAACTCAATCCAACTTAACTTAACTCAATTCAACTCAACTCAACCCAACTCAACTCAATCCAACTTAACTTAACTCAATTCAACTCAACTCAACCCAACTCAACTCAATCCAACTTAACTTAACTCAATTCAACTCAACTCAACCCAACTCAACTCAACCCAACTCAACTCAATCCAACTTAACTTAACTCAATTCAACTCAACTCAACTCAATTCAACTCAACTCAACCCAACTCAACTCAATCCAACTTAACTTAACTCAATTCAACTCAACTCAACTCAATTCAACTCAACTCAACCCAACTCAACTCAATCCAACTCAACTCAACCCAACTCAACTCAATCCAACTTAACTTAACTCAATTCAACCCAACGTAACTAACTTAACTCAATTCAATTCAACTCAACTCAACCCAACCCAACCCCAAAAAAAAAAAAAAAAAAAAAAAAAAATTTTTTTTTTTTTTTTTTTAAATAGTTTAGTTGAGTTGAATTGAATTGAGTTAAGTTAAGTTAAGTTAAGTTGGGTTGGGTTGAGTTGAGTTGGGTTGAGTTGAGTTGAGTTGGGTTTAGTTGAGTTGAGTTGGGTTGAGTTGAGTTGAGTTGAGTTGGGTTGAGTTGAGTTGGGTTGAGTTGAGTTGGGTTGAGTTGAGTTGGGTTGAGTTGAGTTGGGTTGAGTTGAGTTGGGTTGAGTTGAGTTGGGTTGAGTTGAGTTGGGTTGAGTTGAGTTGGGTTGAGTTGAGTTGGGTTGAGTTGAGTTGGGTTGAGTTGAGTTGGGTTGAGTTGGTTGAGTTGAGTTGGGTTGAGTTGGGTTGGGTTGAGTTGGGTTGGGTTGAGTTGGGTTGGGTTGAGTTGGGTTGAGTTGGGTTGGGTTGAGTTGAGTTGAGTTGAGTTGAGTTGAGTTGAGTTGAGTTGGGTTGAGTTGAGTTGGGTTGAGTTGGGTTGAGTTGAGTTGGGTTGAGTTGAGTTTTGTTGAGTTGAGTTGGGCTGAGTTGGGTTGAGTTGGTTGAGCTCAGATATATTCTCGGCCCAGAAATATTCTCAGCCAATATTCAATCCGAAATATTCAATCCAAATCCAGTCAAAGTTCCAAATATTCAATCCAAATCCAGTCAAAGTTCCAAATATTCAATCCAAATCCAGTCAAAGTTCCAAATTGAAACCCGAATCCAGTCAAAGTTCTAAATTGAAACCCGAATCCAGTCAAAGTTCTAAATTGAAACCCGAATTCAGTCAAAGTTCTAAATTGAAACCCGAATCCAGTCAAAGTTCTAAATTGAAACCGTCAAAGTTCTAAATTGAAACCCGAATTCAGTCAAAGTTCTAAATTGAAACCCGAATCCAGTCAAAGTTCCAAATATTCAATCCAAATCCAGTCAAAGTTTCAAATTGAAACCCGAATCCAGTCAAAGTTCCAAATTGAAACCCGAATCCAGTCAAAGTTCCAAATTGAAACCCGAATCCAGTCAAAGTTCTAAATTGAAACCCGAATCCAGTCAAAGTTCTAAATTGAAACCCGAATCCAGTCAAAGTTCTAAATTGAAACCCGAATCCAGTCAAAGTTCTAAATTGAAACCGTCAAAGTTCTAAATTGAAACCCGAATTCAGTCAAAGTTCTAAATTGAAACCCGAATTCAGTCAAAGTTCTAAATTGAAACCCGAATTCAGTCAAAGTTCTAAATTGAAACCCGAATTCAGTCAAAGTTCTAAATTGAAACCCGAATTCAGTCAAAGTTCTAAATTGAAACCCGAATTCAGTCAAAGTTCTAAATTGAAACCCGAATTCAGTCAAAGTTCTAAATTGAAACCCGAATTCAGTCAAAGTTCTAAATTGAAACCCGAATTCAGTCAAAGTTCTAAATTGAAACCCGAATTCAGTCAAAGTTCTAAATTGAAACCCGAATTCAGTCAAAGTTCTAAATTGAAACCCGAATTCAGTCAAAGTTCTAAATTGAAACCCGAATTCAGTCAAAGTTCTAAATTGAAACCCGAATCCAGTCAAGGAAATTGAAACCCGAATCTAGTCAAAGAAATTGAAACCCGAATCTAGTCAAAGTTCTAAATTGAAACCCGAATCCAGTCAAAGAAATTGAAACCCGAATCTAGTCAAAGTTCCAAATTGAAACCGAATCCAGTCAAAGTTCTGGGCTGAGAATATTTCTGGGTTGAGAATATTTCTGGGCTGAGAGTTGCTAACTCAGTTGTGTACTTCTAGGTGGTAGGACAAATTCTTTCAATATAACTACTACTTCAGTTCGACGCTTGCTCGGCGAAGTTGTTGCGAAATGTGAATTACCTCCTGCTAGCTTTTGTAAATTCATAGCATGCTGGCGTTGGTAATTTTCTTTTCGATTGTACTGTGTGATTCAATCTACTCCTGGTGCTGGCGAAGACGGGTGAGTGGACTCAGAAAATCTCAGCTCAGAAATGCTCAGCAATTCTAATTCGCAACTCAACTCAACCCAACCCAACTCAACTCAACAATCTACTCCTGGTGCTGGCGAAGACGGGTGAGTGGACTCAGAAAATCTCAGCTCAGAAATGCTCAGCAATTCTAATTCGCAACTCAACTCAACCCAACACCTAATTTAACATCCAACCTCGACCAGTGGATTGAAACTACCTAGTGAGAAAAAAAAAAAAAAAAAAAAAATTTTTTTTTTTTTTTTTTTTCCATCATAAGTTCACTGTTTCAAATCCACTTCACTGTTCTGGTGAATAGTCGTTGGACGTTGTTATTGAACCGACTCAGCAGGTCTTGCATTCCTTATTTCCATTAACGTGGCGGCTATTCCCAACTTCGATTTGCTATACCCCAACCTCGATCTGCTGTTAACCCAACCTCGATCTGCTGTTAACCCAACCTCGATTTGCTGTTAACCCAACTTTGATCTGATGTTAACCCAACCTTGTTTTGCTGTAACTCAACCTCGTTTTTGCTGTAACTCAACCTCGTTTTTGCTGTAACTCAACCTCGTTTTTGCTGTAACTCAACCTCGATTTTGCTGGAATCCAACCTCGATTTTGCTGAAATCCAACCTCGATTTTGCTGGAATCCAATCTCGATTTTTGCTGTAGTCCAACCTCGATCCGCCTGTTCCCGAAGTTGACTAGCTGTTAAACCATTCCTGGTTGTCCTCTCTTTCCAACGTTGCAAAGATTTAATGTCAACTTTGAATGTTTAGCTATTTCAATGTTGCAGAGGCTTTGGCGATGCTGTTGCAAAGGTTGACTATTGGGACTTTTTTTTTATCTTGACTGTTGCTGCTATGGTGGTGGAAGGCAGAGAGGATTGCATAACAGCTCTTCCCCATTTCCTATAAAAAGGAGATGCTGGCGGTGACACAGTGTCACTTCTCGTCTGGTCCTCTATTGGTCTGGTCGTCGATCGGGGTAAGTCTTCGCCATCTCTTACCTTTTACTCCTTATTTCTCTACTTTTTTTTTAGTTATGTATGTAAAACTATGTTTATTGCTCTCTGGTTATACTTTTTGGATACATGATGTAACGCTGGATTTTTTTTTCTCTTTAACAGGTATTCCATAAAATGCTAAAACGATAAAATAACCCTTTTTGAATACTCTTTCCCCCCTTTTTTTAAGGTATATGTACACTTTACAGAAAGTGAAAAATAACTATTTAATTTTGCTTTATTTCTTTATAATAGGGTTTGTTTAATTAACTTTCTGATGATACCAATATTATTAAAATCCATAGCTTAGTTTTTGACTTGTAATTTTTTTTTCTGTAAAAGCAATCAAATTTAGGGTCTTCTAGTCACTTGAAATTGATTTTCTGAAGAATGTAATTATTTGCTTCACTTGTATAAAATAGTTAGCCTATGTGTACTTTATCTGTGGTATAAATTTAAAAAAAAACAATTTCCAATGAAAATTTAAAAAAAAAATTGTAAAAACGTGTACATTTACCTTAAAAACATGCAGTCTGAACTATTTCCGTTGCAGCGCTCCGAAATCATTTTTGACATTCAATCCTTACGTAACATTGACCCGCTATCACAGATTGATAGATGGATACATCTACATCCAGAAACCTTTATATCTTTTTCCCCGCGGCGTGATGATCTCCGCGTTTTTTTTCATCGCGTGCATGCAACAAACATAGATCATTTTAGGCGTATGATTATCGATGCTAAAAAACCTGAATACAAAGCCATTAATTTAACTCCGGAAGATTTCAAAAAAATCGGCAAAAGGCTGCTAATACCCCTTGAAGGAGATAGACATAACGCCGACGTCCGGACGTTATACAAATTAGACCATAACATTTTTTTAGTCCCAAAATTTTTTACGTTTGGACTAATGACCGTGGAGGAGGGTGAGAGACATATCTATAAATCAAATTCAGCAGTACTCTGCTGTAATATGCCCCAAACTAGACAACAGAGGGGCAGGGATGTGCCCACCCTCCATCGGCGGACATTTTGTCCACGCGATTATACATATTTTGAAATGTATGTATTTCGGCCGGACACGACTTACTTCCTCCCAGCAGGGACCCGTTATCTCATTATAACTCTGAAAAAGGGTTATTTTAGCGTTGATAGGCTGCTGGAGGAAGTCCAGGTGGATGGAGCCCTGGACTTTCGAACGCACACGGATTACGTGTCGTTCGACCTCCCTCCACCGACTCCAAATGCCCCTCTTGTGCGACCCGAGGACCGGCTGCAGAAGAAGGCGGCGGATCGAAGGGTGTCGGCCCTGAAAAGACGCTTGCGGGAAGAGGACATTTGTGCACCGTCCACCTCTCGCAGTGAGTTGCGTTTTTTTTTTGTTCATGGGGGATGGGGAGAGTGTCGTAAAAAATGCATGGGTTGTTCACGACGACAAAGAGTGACTATTTTTTTTTTTACGTTCTCGGTAGTTTCTGCGTCTGTAACTCCGAACAAAGTGGCCCGTCACGACTCCGCCGATGCCCTGGAGAACGACGGCCCCGCCGATGCCCTGGAGAACGACGACCAAGCCGATGCCCTGGAAAATGACGAACGCGTCGAGACCCTGGGAAACAACGACCGCGTCGAGACCTTGGGAAACAACGACCCCGCCAGTGCTCTGCGAAACAACGAACGCGTCGAGGCCCTGGGAAACATCGAACCCGCCAGTGTCCTGCGAAACAACGAACGCGTCGATGTCCTGGAAAACATCGAACCCGCCAGTGCTCTGGAAAACATCGAACGCGTCGATGTCCTGGAAAACATCGAACACGCCAGTGCCCTGCAAAACAACGATCCCACCAGTACCCTGCAAAACAACGAACGTGTGACGTTGGCAAACGACCAAGCGACACCCATCCAGCTGGACCCCTCACCGGTGCAGTTTGACTATTTAGAAAATTGTGAGTTTTCTTTTTCTTTTTATAAAAAAAAATGAAACACTTAAAAAACAGTGGAGAGACTCATTCGTGTTTTTTTTTTTCCTCCCTCCCCTAGTCATGTTGGGCTTCATTCCGCCGAGTCCTGTGTATCAGCAGACCCTCATCGAATTAGGGAATCTTGGCGAGAATTCGTATAGCGCAGGCCTTTTCTCGCCCATCTCTCCTTCGACACCCCTTCATCCAGAGACATCGACTCCAGATGAAAGAGAGATGACGTTCTTGGGAGAATACTTTCCGTGTAAGTATTCCTTTTTTTTTTATGAGGAAATCAAATCTTTGAAAATATTCATTTAAAATAGAATGGGTAGACTAAAACATGTTTCATGTTATCTTGTAGCAACAGCTCCCCTCGAAAGAGTTATACCAACTACTACTACTACTGCTGCTGCTGCTGCTGAGGTGACGCCGCCCACTCTCGTCGAAACGGTGCCGCTGAACCCGAGGAGCGTCGTCCCAGCTGTCTCCGTAGGCATCCAGACGATGCTGTCTTCGATGGAGCTCCCTGTCCCCAGAGGGCAAAACGCAGCCGATAAGGAGCAGCCGCCGAATACGTGGCCGGCCCACCCGTACTATTTCGCACATCGTTACGACCTTTTCACGGATGATCGTGTACAGTGTGAGGAACCCCTTAAAAGTGCCCTGTGGGGAGGAGCGCGTCTCCTGCCACTGAATGTCGGCAGGGACGCGACCCCCATGGACTTGCGAAAAAAATTCACGATGTGAGACCTGCTGAGTCCCAAAGAACAACGTCCAACGACCCATTCACCAGAACGAATGGAACTTGTGTGCCGGTAACTTTCACGAGACAGATTGTAAAATCTCTGTGTGATACAAAAATGAAATTTAAAGCAGTGATGGAACTGGCAAGGTTTTCTTTTTTAAAAAAGATCTTTATTGAATGTGTTTTCTTTTCGATTGAAATGTCATGCTTGTGTATTATAAATGATGTCAATAAAATTTTATATCTAATCGTAAACAATGTGTTTGTTGATATTTTTAGTTTTTAGAAATTTTCTAGAACACATCTGTCAGCCCCCTTTCAACCATCCTAAGATATCGTTACCCAACTTTCACCCTTAAAGTTATAGGATATTATTTTAATCGCCTGTTTTTATGGTGAAAAGTCAGCTTTGGACCAGCTTTCATTTTTGGATCATGTCGAGTTTGACTACGCTATCCATATTTATCCTATTCTTCTGGGAGTTTGTAGGAAGAGGACAATTCTTAACAAATTCGTCCTGTAATGCACACATTTTGTCACAATTTGGGATGCAAATCTAATAAAACTCCCTAATTTCCCCCTAAAAAAAAGGACATACTCTGTCAACTAGATCATTGATTTTTATTTTTCATCAAAAAAAGTACATCTTCAACATTCAAAAATGTCTTCAACAATCAAAAGTGTCTGTGATGCGTTCGCAAGTCCAAGGGTTCATTGAGGGATTCCATGGTTCGTGGGGGGGTCGGGGCCGCCAGCTGTCGTCCGTCTCTCGAGGAAGCATCCATTCGGAACCACATAGTGATGGCCCTCCTGATCCAATCGGAAGGTGAATCGCGCATCATCTCCGAATCGGGGTATTTTTTCCAACCGGTATGGCTCGTGTAGGGTATCCACGGTGAATGGGCACTGGAGGAAGAAAAAAAAATTAGCTGTAGTGGGTAAGTGTAATGGGAAAATTTGCAATGGGCAGCAATCCACGAGGGGGGGGGAGATCTTCACCTGCTGGTTGCGAGGGCCGGGCATCGCCAGGGAAAGGGTTCAGTCGCAGGTAGCCAAGTGTCCAGATCTTTTTGAGTGAGCAGGACCAACTCGGAATGTAACAAGTCTCCGAACATTTCTTGAATGTTGTCGGCCGACATCAACTCGTCCCAAACGCGAATGCTGCTGGCAAAGGCACGACTCGGTGCTGTGAAAGCTTCCATCGTCTGAATGCCAAACCACTTCCCCTTTCCCTTTAATAGAGACGTGGGGGGGAGGAGGAGCTTTGACGTCAACCACTATCTAAATTTACAAATGGGTCACGTCAAAGTTGCAACTGACTCCTATCCAATGTACAGATGCGCCCGGTGTCAAAGTAGTATAATGGATCTATCAAGATTGAAAATGTGTCGTGTCACATGTTCAATCATGCCTAAATCATGTATAAAATTTGCAAGACCCATGGTTGGAATTGGTAACATTTATACGTACATTGAGGGTTGAATTGGTTTCCATATTTTTTTTTTGGTTTTATCGTTCTGGCGTATCTCTTGGGCATATGTATTCGATTTCTTTTCTGTTTTCTGGTGTCTGTAAAAGAAAAATAGGGCATTGTGTATACGTATGTTGTTAACATGTTACAGTTTATATCAATAATCGTTATTACGTTGTGTAGATTGCATAACGTTTTTTTTCTTTCCACATAGCATATATCTTCATGGTCTTCGCAGTAAATTTTGTCTAATACTAAGAAACATATCCCGCAGCAGAGTATTGTGCACATCTGTAGGGATATATTATGTGTTAGTGGTAATTGTAATCAAAATTTTAATTTGACATGTTAGAGGTATTAAAAAAATAGAGTGAGATGGAGCATAGTTACCTTGTGTTCCTTGATTGCTAGCTTGGTATTCGGTGGGCATCTCTATCTATATGGAGTTCATGTTTGTTTTTGGTGGCAGATGGTGTGTCACGTGATCCTTAAAAAAAAAAAAAAAAAAAAAAATTTTTTTTTTTTTTTTTTTTTTTTTTTTTTCAATCTTGATAGATCCATTATACATTTTTTTTCAGAGAGTAAGGTAAATGAGAGGATTCCATTAAACCAAGTCTCTGTCAAGATGAGCGGGACACGTTCCTCCGCGATGCCGCCAATCGAGAGTGCGTGGAGTGGTCAACCGCAGCAGCCTCTGGCTGACCTGTACAATCGACCCAGGAACGCGAGTCGTCGCCGTGTGGTCAATGACGCTGGCGAAATCGAAGTAGTAGCTCATGAAGGACTCGAAAATTTCATCCCCGGTTCTCCCACAGTGCCCGTTGTCAGTGAAGGGGAAGCATCCGAAACAGATTCCGAAGCAGAATACATCTTTTCTTTACCGTCCACGCGATCCCATTCACCCCACCACCAGGACTCGCGTGGATCGGAGGAGGAGGAAGAAGAACAAGATTCCGAACCCATCTCATCTTTACCGTCCACGCGACCTTGGCTCCCTGCCACCGGTGTCCGAGACCCCTTGGCCGGGAGGCATGACTCTGTGCGGGTCATCCCTGTCCGAGTCGTTCGACCCTACGACCCTTTGGACGATCGCCTAGAGGACAGCGCTCCGTCCACTTCCACGGCAACAACGCGACTACCCTTCTCGAGTGTCAACGTGTATGAAGCCTACGATCGTTCCCTATTCGAAACCTCCTCTCCCCAGTCCAGTTCCCCAGAGTGCGACACTCATGACATTGAATTCTCCCCCATGTCTCCGACGTTAGATGTTTATTCCGACGAAGAGCCCATGTCTCTGCCATCGACCAGAACTCCTTCGCCGGCGGTGATACCCTCTACGACGACGCGTCGTCGTCGTCGTCCTGACTCGAGAACTCTCTCGCCAGAGTATTCTTCTGCGACTCTGTGTCGTCGTCTCTGTTATCACCCGAGACTGTAGGAGGTGGGGTTTTTTTTTTAAATAAATTTTTTTTATGTCGTTTTTGTATCTCGACTATCTGTGATGAGGGGGTGGGTGGGATTTCAATGGGGAAAAAAAATCGCTATTTGCCAAGAATAAAGATGGTGGCACACCCCTCTTTAGAGCAAGCCTACGAAATAAATGAGAATGGAGATCAAATCTATCCTAAAGATCTCACGACTCGAGACGACTTGTACAGGCAGACCGACAATGTCGATGATATTTTCGCCAAAAAGAGTAATGATTTACCGTATTACGCCAAAACGTATAGCGGAGATGAATATTATCCGAAAATAAACGGACGAGACGTCGCGTTGAAAGACCTCGACAATTTTCCAGTCTATGCACGAAAAAAGAATCTCGACGAAATCTATCCGAAAGACGAGTCGAATAACGATTACGTTCTCAGGCATTCCAATGGCCACATGAGATACGCGACAGTGTACGACGAACTGAACTGGGATTCCTTTTTCTATCCGAGAAATCACGACGGAGAGGAGCAACTCGTGGACGATGCCTACATCAAGGACGAGGTGGGAGTCGTGTATCCCAGAGACAAAAACGGCAGACCCAAGTATCCGGTGGATCCCCTCACGAACGACGAGTACTACAAAATGGCATCGGATGTCACGTCTTCATCGGTGGCAAGGTGTGCGGACGGCTCTTCCGTCTACGCGAGGAGATCCACGTTAGACGAATACTATCCGGGAGATCTTGCCCCCACGGCCAAATATGCCTATAACGCGGACGGTACGCCGAAATATGCCTTGACCAGAAAGGGTCAAGTGATATTTAAACGCGATGAAGAGGGAAACGAAATGTACTTGCCTCACAACGGAAGCGACTACCTGTACGTCGGACAGGAAATGCTTCAAAAGTACGCCAAAGACAAGCACAGGAATGACATTTACCCGAGAATCGAGTATTTGAACGGCCACTCGCAGGAAGTGATTCTAGGCAGTCAATATGCCAAGACGGCGACTCGGAAAGTCATGTATCCCCTGGACGCTTACAATAACGAATATACCCTTCACGTGAATACCCTGAGCGACGCGCACAACTACCCTTTGGGGTATCCCTTGACGCACGACCGTTATTGTATCATACCGCGGGTGAACGATAAGCCGTACGCCATCCGATCTGCTGTCCCCCCGTTACACGAGAGCGATATCGAATACACGCTGGTGAGGTTGATAGTGACCGGGACCTGGTTGAGATTCGCAAACGATTATCTGACAAAGGTGAAATGCGCGACGAGAGATCCGAGGACCAGTTCCAAAAATGGAACGAGGCGATATCAGGACAACTTGTTTCCGTACGACGGTGGATTCAAGTCCCTGTCCGTCCCCGCGTCGCACCACCCGTCGTCTCCCCCCCAACCCTCCTCCCTGTTACAGCAGAAGACATGGTACGTGATGGGAGTCCTGGTGATGCTGTCCCTGACGACCCTGGCGGTGCTGGTCAGGTGAAGGTACGACCTTGTAGGGGAAAAAAAAAGCTGAGAATTTCTGAGTGAACTTACCCCGTCTTCTTCTCTTCGCCGTCCCTCACTGTCCCAAAATTCGAAAAGGAAATTACCAACGCCAGCATGCTATGAATTTTTCAAAAGCTAGCAGGAGGTAATTCATATTTCGCAACAACTCGCGCCGAGCAAGCATCGCGCTGAACCAGTCATTTATGAAAAAGAATAAGCCCTACCAACTGGCAACACACCACTTAATGTACCAAAAAAAAAAAAAAAAAAAAAAATTTTTTTTTTTTTTTTTTTTTTTCCAATTAAATTAGTTGTGTACTGCTAGTTGGTAGGGCATCTTCACTCCACAAACTAAGAGTTCTTCGGCGCGACGCTTGCTCGGCGCGAGTTGTTGCGAAATGTGAATTACCTTCTGCTAGCTTTTGTAAAATTCATAGCATGCTGGCGTTGGTAATTTCCTTTTCGATTGTTTGTTTTGGGACAGCGAGTGACTGTGTGATCCAGATCTTCTCCAGGTGTTGGCAAAATCGGGGTGAGTGGACAATTTTTTTTTAATATTTTGAAAAGTTGAATCATCGCCGCATCGAGAGTGGTAGGATTCGGTAATACATATTTGTGAAAGGTGTTCGTGACGTCAGATGTATTGGTTTCGCGTGAGAGTTCTAGGTGTTTGAGAGTTAAAAAAAAAGTGGGTGGATTAAGTTATACATTTTTTTGTGAAAGGTGTTCGTGACGCCAGAGATGTATTTAAAAACAAAAATGGTTTCTGTGTCGTAGGGTATGGCCCGATCAATGATTGAAAGAAAATAGGTCGTTTTTCGTTTAGCGTGTTTTTTTGGAAAGGTGACGGCGCTCGTTGTGTAAATCGGGCGACTGCATGGGGTCTATGGCGAGAGCTGTGAAACGCATTTCACAGCACTTCCGCCACCCTGTCTCCCAGAGTACGAATGGTTGATATGAATTGCAGCCAGAGTTAGGGGGTGGTCCAGAGTAGAGTTGAAAAAAAAGGGGGGAAGGGAAATGCGAGATGGCGGATAACCCCGAATCTTACCAAGAATCTTGTGTCGTGTCAACCCCGAATCTTACCAAGAATCTTGTGTCGTGTCAACCCCGAATCTTGTGTCGTGCCAACTCCGAATCTTACCAAGAATCTTTAGTCGTGCCAACCCCGAATCTTACCAAGAATCTTGTGTCGCGTCCAACCTTGAAACTTATGTCGCGTCCAACCTTGAAACTTATGTCGCGTCCAACCTTGAATCTTGTGTCGCACCAACCCCGAATCTTGTGTCGCGCCAACCCCGAAACTTGTGTCGCGCCAACCCCGAAACTTGTGTCGTGCCAACCCCGAATCTTGTGTCGTGCCAACCCCAAATCTTGTGTCGTGCCAACCCCGAATCTTGTGTCGTGCCAACCCCGAATCTTGTGTCGTGCCAACCCCGAATCTTACCAAGAATCTTGAGTCGTGCCAACCCCGAATCTTACCAAGAATCTTTAGTCGTGCCAACCCCGAATCTTGTGTCGTGCCAACCCCGAACCTTGTGTCGTACCAACCCCGAATCTTGTGTCGTACCAACCCCGAATCTTGTGTCGTGCCAACCCCGAATCTTGTGTCGTGCCAACCCCGAATCTTGTGTCGCGCCAATCCTTTCTCCTTGCGCCGTACCAATCTTAACGACTACAATACCGATGACCGTTGAAAAAAAATAAATGTCGTTATCCTTGTAACTCGAATTTTTACAAAGGTCACGGTGCTCGTTATGCACAACGGGCGACTGCATGGGGTCTACGACAAGAGCTGTGAAACGCGTTTTACAGCTCTCCGCAATTTCTAGAGAGCCTGAAATATAAAAGCTTGAGATATGTGTATAGAATTTGGAAAAATCACTGGGAGGGGGGCGTCCTTCTGACTTGAAAAAAAAATGCCGAGTTTCACATTCGTCCGAGCGCCTTTCGTGCGTCCCGTTTTATTCCTCATGAGAAAAATAAAAGTGTATCTCCAGGCACTATGCAGGGTGCAATAAGCACTTTCCCAGAGACGTTGTCATCGTCCCAAGAGGATCTGCTCATGCCCATGAGACTCGAACGGAATCGTTTCGATACTTTCCAAGGTAAATGGCCCCTCACTTATGTCAAACCTGAACACCTGGCAAAGTACGGATTCTTTTACTTGCAATCGGACGACAAGGTTCAGTGTGCCTTTTGTCGCGTTATCGTGGACGATTGGAACGTTGGTCAGAAACCCCTAAAGGAACACATCCAAAGATCACCCAGGTGTCCCTTTCTGTTGTCCTCCTCGAGCGTGGGAAACGTACCGTTTGTTCCACCTAAACCCTCGTCAACCGTGCAGACAACAAGCCGCAGTTCCTTAAACCTGTTGAATTATAAACCCAAGTATCCCCGATGGACCACCTTCGAGAAGCGTCTCGCTACCTTCCGCAACTTTCCAATTCTCACTTTGAGTTGTCAACAATTGGCAGCCTGCGGATTTTATTATACGGGTGTCGGAGACGAAGTCACGTGTTTCTTTTGCGGTGTATCGCTCGGCTGCTGGAATCATCATAACGAACCCTGGGTGGAGCATGCCAAGTTCTTCCCACACTGTCCTCTCCTCAAGCTACGGACGTTTCCCGCGGGACAGACTAACGGCTCGGCATCTTCTGGCACGAGTGAACAGCCATGGATGAGGGAAGCTTGTCAGATTTTCCCCAAAACACTGGTGGAAAAGGTCGTGACACAACACCTCGAGGAGACATCTCGCCCCTTTGCATCCCTCATCGATCTT